>CAUYPK010138298.1:0-49670 GCA_963574355.1 Loris lydekkerianus
CAAAACATTAAACACATTCCTAATAAAGATCAAAAAAATTGATTCAACAGATGATTTTAGATGAAACTAAGTAGAGTTTAATTATTGTGAGGACGTATTCTATTTCGATTCTTTTTGTAGTCTAATTACTTCCAGAAGAAAGTTTGAGTTTTGTGTCCCATATAATCTTTAATACTTTCCTTTAAAGAAACTTTTATATATAATCAACTTTTCTGATTCTGATAGTTGGAGGTTTTGGTCCTGTTCACAGGCTAATGTTATCAATGTAATTTTCTGCTTTGCTTTGGATAACCCTGTTACTGCTGTACTTTTTTTTTTTTTTTTGGAGACAGAGTCTCACTATGTTGCCCTCAGTAGAGTGCTGTGGCATCATAGCTCACAGCAACCTCTAACTTTTGGGCTTAAGTGATTCTCTTGCCTCAGCCTCTCAAGTAGCTGGGACTATAGGTGCCCACCACAACGCCAGGCTATTTTTTGTTGCAGTTGTCATTGTTATTTAGCTGGCCTGGGCCAGGCTTGAACCCACCAGCCTTGGTGTATGTGGCTGGCACTGTAACCACTGTGCTATGGGCAATAAACCCACTGCTGTATTTTTTATTTTATTAGTTACTTATTTATTTTTAAGAGATGGATTTTCACTATGTTGCCTGGGCTGGATTTGAGCTCCTGGGCTGACGTGATCCTCCTCAGCCTTCTGTGTAGGTGGGACTATAGGTGCATGTCATTGTGCTCTAATATTTAGCACCTGCTAATATCTTTTTTTCCCCTCCAAAAAGTTGACATTTGGCTCAGATCCTTAAGTAAGCATCAGTACATAACAGAATTTTGCAATATGGTCTTGTGTTATTTAGTTTTGTGGTTGCCCGCCATTTGTGGAAAGTGATTCTATTTTTCTATCTTCCATAATACTATAAAGTTTCCTTATAACTAAATTTAAGTCTAATAATTGACAATAAAAATTGAGGGAAAATGTTAAATAAATCAAAGCACATCATAATATGATGTTAGTATTTGCCTGATGTCAACATATCAGTCAATAGAAAGATATTGTATTGGGCCAGGCCTGTGGCTCACATCTGTAATCCTAGCACTCCGGGAAGTTGAGGTGGGAGAAGCCTTTGAGCTCAGGAGTTCAAGACCAGCCTGAGCAACAGCTAGACACTATCTCTACAAAAAATAGCTACTTTTTGATCTTTCTGGTACTTCATTTAAATTTAAAATTAAAACAATAGCTACTTTGGAGATGAGACAAGACACTATCTTAACATGATAAAGAATATTACTATTATTGTTATTAGATATAGGGTCTCATTGTGTTCCCTAGACTAGAATGCAATGGTGTCATCAGAGGTCACTATAACCTCAAATTCCTTTCACTCCAGCAATCCTCCTGCCCTAGCCTCTTAAGTAGCTGGGATTATAGGCAAGCATCACCTCACCCATATATTTTTCTATTTTTTGTGGAGATGGGTCTCATGCTTGCTTAGGCTGATCTTGAACTCCTGGCCTCAAGTGATCCTCCAGTCTCAGCCTCCAAAAATGCTAGATTACAGGTATGAAACACGGTGCCTGGCCAAGAGTATTTATTTTAAACAAAAAGTTAACATGTGCTGGCTAGGCACCCATAGCTCAAGTAGCTAAGGTGCCAGCCACATACACCAGAGCTGGTGGGTTCGAATCCATCCCGGCCCACCAAACAACAATGACAACTACAGCCAAAAAATAGCCAGATGTTGTGGCAAGCACTTGTAGTCCCAGCTACTTGGGAGGCTGAGGCAAGAGAATTGCTTAAGCCCAAGAGTTTGAGGTTGCTGTGAGCTGTGACTTCACAGCACTCTACTGAGGGTGACATAGTGAGACTCTATCTAAAAAAAAAAAAAAAGTTAACATGTGCTTAAAGATGAATTATTTCTAAAGAAAACTGGAAAAAGACAAAAGACCTGTTGTCTACTTCTATTGCTCTAGCTAAGATAGTGAGACCTGAAATAAATGTGAAATATCATTGCTGATAAGAAATAAATCATCATTATTTAGATATATATGATATGTTGTCAAATATAAGATTTGCCCTTTTTCGCATTTTAAACTCTCTGAAATTGAGATACACGTCAAAATCAGTAGTTTGTCATAGTTTGTTCATGTCTTTTCCTTCGGTGATATGTACAATAACTATGTATCTTACAAGCAATGGTGTCTTACATTTAATAAGATATGGGAGTTATCTCTATAGATAGGAATTTCAAATATTTAAGAGAATTTTATAGATACAGTAGGAGTCTGACAAAAATGGCTAGGTAGAAGATGCCAAATTTATCCATAATCATGAGATAATCAAAAGAAGACCTATTTGGAATGGCAACACAATTCTTAGAAATAATTCAGTGAGAAATAATTCCAGAAATAATCTCAGTGAGAAATATGTGTAGCATGGGTGACAAAAACCATAAGACTTCATTAAGAAATACTTTTCAAATTTTTGAATTCGCCGGCATGGTGGCTCACGCCTGTAGTTCTAGCACTCTGGGAGGTCAAGGCGGGTGGATCTCCTGAGTTCAGGAGTTTGAGACCCACCTAAGCAATAGCTAGACCAGGTCTACTAAAAATAAAAAAACTAGCTGGGCATTGTGGCATGCCCCTGTAATCCCAGCTATTCAAGGGGCTGAGGCAAGAGGATTGCTTAAGCCCAAGAGTTTGAGGTTGCTGTGATCTGTGATGCCACAGCACTCTACCGAGGGTGACATAATAAGACTCTGCCTCAAAAAATAAAATAAAAATAAGACAGATTTATACACAAAGATATTTATAATAGCATTACTTATAGATGAACAGAGTAATGATTAAATAAACTAAGTTAAGTTTCTAGGATGGAATATTATGCAGGTTTTAAAAGTTACATCTAGAATAAATATAAGATTATGTAAGCTGGGGAAAAAACAGCACACAGGAATTATACATATAACATATAAAAAAAACAAATGTTTGCAGAGGGCCCCCCTCCCCCAAAAAAAATGATTGAAAGAAAAACTCCAAAAACATCACCAGTGATTGTAATTGGGTGGTGGGAATATGAGTGAATTTTGTTCTCTGCTTACTTTTCCATATTTTCCGAAAAATTTAAAATAAGCACACACTATTTTTATAATGAAAAGAAAAACATGATTATTGCTTTTTAAGTTCTTAGCCTGTGCCCTAGGGACTGTATGAAGCAGTAATGACAAGAACACATAAACAAAAACAAGTGTATAAATTCAACTGACAGAGTACACTGCGTGTAGATTAAAAAAAGGGTAAAATGCATAAGGTATCATAGGTACTGACAAGGTATATATACAGGGTACATGTGTAATATTTATGTATTGATGTATGAGTATGAGGAATGAGTGCTTCTCTTCCACTTATAGAGATTTTAGGGAGGATATTATACTTTCTCCTGCCTAAAAAGGACTTGAATGATGGAAGGGAGGGGAATATGGTGAAATATCAGAAACATATTTCTGTTTCCAGGTGTTTGGTGTGGAAGTCTTAAAGTTGGGACTGAGATGAGTAATAAAAGTTGTGACAAAAAAAAAGAGAAGTAGATATCCGGTAAAGAGACTGTCATTGCCAAAAAAGGCAATTTGCCAATCTGCCTTAAAGAGGAAGATGGAAGAACCTAAAAAGCAATGTGTCGGATAGCACACTTGGCCTTGGAGCTCAGTAGAGAGTGGTGCTGGGTAGGTGGGGGAAATTTGGATAGGAAGCGATTGTAAAATATGAGAAAGGGTATGCAACCATCTGTGTGTATCTATTATTATCTCCTTGATCTGGGCTTCCTTCTCTTATTATGATCACACCATCTCATCTCAGGGGTTTCACAAACATAACAGCTCACCCTTGGAATAAACTGTAATGCACAGAGATTTGCATGCTTCAGTTGGTGAGAGTGGTAACCTTTGTAAGGTCCCCAGGATGGCAATGGCATAAAGCAGGGAAGTAATTGTTTTACAAAAATCTGTTTCCCTCTATTTCTCCATTCTGTTTCTAGGGTCAATGCGAGTATTTTTGCAGTTGAATGGAATAGCAGCTTCTAAGAAATAAAAAACAGATGTTAGAGGAAGGCATTCCAGGGTGAGTCAGGAGAAGTTGTGAAGGTACTCTGTGTTCACAGCTTGCCCTACACTTTTCCTTGCTGCAATCTTGATAGATGCCTGCATCCCTAACTCTACCTAGGAAGCACCAAGACTATAGTAGTTCTAAAAATGTCAAACTACATTCTACTCTCAAGCCTGCATGTCCTATGAAAGTAAAAGGAAAGAAAAGCTTGGTTGATCTCAAAAGGACTACTCTTAGGTAAAGGAACATATTCTTCTCCATTCACTTCTCAGATCTAGAAAAATATGTACATATATGCTACTATGGGTAAACATTAATTGTTTAAAACCAACCTGTTAAAACAGAACCAAGTCTAAATTTTCACAACTTTTGTTTACTAAAGTTGTTCAGAATCAAGTGAAGTCTTTTTACATTAAAAAAATGTAACGCCCTTTGGACAGTTATATTAAACATAATAAGTATCATATTTCTTATAAATGTTAGCAAAGATTTCTTTTGGAACTTAGCCAGATCATATTCTTAAACATTCGTGGTATGCATTTTTCAAATAACATGCAATTTATGGCACCAAATTACAATTGATGTACAATTGTACCTGCATTTTTGAAACAGAATAGCCATGATTATGTTCTAAATTGAGGTAAGTTGACCACCCAAAAGACTGTAACAAACTGGTCAACATACAGACATGGTCAACATAAGGAACTAGGCCTACTGTACATTTGGTGCATGCCTGGTCTATGACAATTAGGTCAACTTAAGGAGACAGTCAATGGTCAGCTATGGAGGTTCTACTGTATAGGTAAAATGTGTTTATATGAGGAGATGATAACTTTATAATAATTTTTTTAAAAGCATTCCTTAATTTGCTTAAAAAGTGTTTACATTTCTTGGCCAGGCATGGTGGCTCACACCTGTAATCCTAGCACTCTGGGAGGCTGGGGTGGACAGATAGCTTGAGCTCAGGAGTTTAAGACCAGCATGAGCAAGAGTGAGACCCTGTCTCTACTAAAAAATAGAAAAAATTAGCTGGGCATTGTGGCAGGTATTTGTAGTCTTAGCTACATGCTACTTGGGATGTAGAGGCATGAGGATCACTTGAGCCCAAGAGTTTAAGGTAGTTGTGAGCTATGATGATGCCATGGCACTCAACCCTAGCATGACAGAGTGAGACTGTGCCTCAAAAAAAAAAAAAGTGCTTACATGTCCTTGAGCCAGAGGTTCCGTTGAAGTAAAGACATTAACTTGAGTTAGTATGTCATTCCTTTACAATGCTCTACTGTGGACAGCTTCCTTTTATAATGGGTAATATAAAAAGTATAAAAAGTATTTCCAATTTATATCTCTATATATTTCCTTGTGAATAATTCTTTTCCTGACATTCAGCTGTTTTACAATCTATTGCTGGGAAACTGCCCTGAAACTTAGTGGCTGAAACCATTTTACAATTTGCTCATGGTTCTGGTGTGTGGGCAGTGCTGAAAGGGAAAAGCTTGTTTTTACCCCATGTGCCATCAAAGGCTGGAGGGCTGCTGGAATGGGCCATAAGTTTAGGGGTCGGTCTCTCTGTTGTCAAGATTTTGCTGGATTCCTCAGTTATCCTCCATGCCATCTCTTCATGTGGTTAGTTAGCTTGGGTTTCCTCACACCATGGTGATCTCAGTTTTATCTGACTTCCCAGAGCACAAAACTGTTGCCAGGCGCTCTCAAAGCTTAGGCTTCTTATTGGCATAGTGCCACTTTTGCAGCTTTGTACTGGTTAAAGCAGGTCAGAAGGCCCCAGTCCAGATTCAGTGTGGGAGGGGAACTCCACAAGAGTGTGAATACCAGCAGACATGGTTCACTGGGGGCCATCTTTGGAAGCTAGTTACCACATCAATGTTTATGAAAAAAATTCCATAAACATTAAACTGAGTCTATTTCCTATCAAATAACCAAAAGCAAAATAATGTTCAACTTAATTGTTTTTTACAACTTGACTATGCAGAAGTCTATACTCAGATCTTTCTGATTTTTCCATGATCTCTCCCAAATACGCCTCAAATTCTTTCAGCACTGCAGTCTCCTCATTAAATTTTAGCATCAGTCTCATCTAAACTAAATGTTTCCAGATGTTTGAATTCCAAAATTCAGAAAAATTAAGATATAACTAATTTAGTATAAATATTTGCATAGAATCAACTTTAATTTTTTAACTGCTGGCTAAGAACATTTTAAAAATGTTCTGCCTGCTATGATTCTTGCTTTGCAAAAGAAATGTTTTGTTCTTTTTTATTAAGTAGTAAAGAGAATTTCAGACTCAAGGACAGTCCTAAACTAGACCTAGTTACTTTGTGAAAACTTATGTCTGTATTCCTCTCATTTTGCTGAGAGTTATGAAAATCCCACCAAGGACTGCCACTGCTTCTAGACCCCAGTGTTTGAGAACCTTTAGTGAATCCAGTGTTACTGAGCTTTATGAAGTCCCATTTTATTTTGACCTGCAAAAATCATTTCCCATCTTTTTCCAGTGATTGTAATCATAGTGAACACACAGCAAATTTTATAACTCTTTTAAACAGAAGCAGTTAAATTTGCATGAATGCAAAAAATACAATTGTTAAATTTTTTCACTCTATTAGGATCGGATAGTGTTAGCATAGTCAATAGTTATGAGTGGGGACTCTGTAGTTATTAATAGATTATCTCTGTTTCAACCTGTGTCTTTCATAACCTTGAGCAAGTAAGGTTTCTGCACCTCAGTTTCCCATTGATGGTACAGTTTTAAAGAGATATTATGGAAAAAGTATATGCAATAGGGCCTAGCACATGGTAAGCACTTTGAAAAATTAATATTATGTTCTTGGCCAGTTGCAGTAAATCACGTTTGTAATCCCAGCACTTTGGGAAGCTGAGGTAGGAAGACTATTTGAGCCCAGAAGTTCAAGACTAGCTTGGGTAACATAGCAAAAAATCAGCTGGGTGAAGAGGTGTGCACCGGTAGCCTTAGGTACTTGGGAGCCGGAGACAGGAGGATCCTGTGAGCCCAGGGGTTCCGGGGTGCAGTGAATTATGATCACATTACTTCACTCCACCTTGGATAACAAAGTAAAATCCATCCCTCCCATCCCCTGCAAAGTTAACATACCTTAAGAGTGATTTCAGGATGGGCATGGTGGCTCATGCCTATAATCCCAGCATTCTGGGAGGCCAAGGTGGGTGGATTGCTTGAGCATAGGAGTTTGAGACCAGCCTGAGGAAGAGCAAGAACCTGTCTCTGAAAATAGCTGGGTGTTGTGATGGGCGTCCATAGTCCCAGTTACTTGGGAGGCTGAGGCAAGAGGATCACTTGAGCCTGAGTTTGAGATTGCTGTGAGCTATGACACCATAGTACTCTACCAAGGGCGATAAACTGAGACTCTGCCTCAAAAAAAAGTGATTTCAAATGTTCACAATGTTTTTAAAGAGTAAGTCACAATGGTTTGGTGCCTCTAGTACAGTGGTTATGGCACCAGCCATATACACTGAGGCTGGCGGGTTTGAACCTAGCCTAGGCCAGCTAAACAACAACAACAAAAAATAGCCTGGCATTGTGGTAGGTGCCTGTATTCCCAGCTACTTGGGAGGCTGAGGCAAGAGAATTGCTTAAACCCAAGAATTTGAGGTTGCTATGAGCTGTGACACTACAGTACTCTACCAAGAGCAACACAGTAAGACTCTGTCTCAAAAAGAAAAAAAAAAAAAAAGTTAGTCACAATTTGATAATAGTAAAAGGTGAAAGATTTACGCGATTTGCAGAGAAACCAGAGTATACAATTAGATGATAGAATTTTAAAATTGGAAGATAACTTTAATGTTGTATCATTTGGCTTTATTACAGATGGGGAACTTTTTATTAAAAAAATTAATGTAGAGTCCATCTGTCTTATGGTAAAAGACAACTATTGTTTTCCAATGTGTTACAATCATCCAAAAAGTCTTGGCTGGGTAAGGTGGCTCATGCCTATAATCCCAGCACTTGGGAGACTGTGGTGGGTGGATTGCCTGAACTTATAGGTTTGAGACCAGCCTAGCAAGAGCAAGACCTCATCTCTAAAAACAGCCAGCTGTTGTGGCCGGCACCTGTAGTCCCAGGTTCTCTGAAGGCTAAGGCAAGAGGATGGCTAGAGCCCAAGAGTTAGAGGATGCTGTGAGCTATAAAGAATAGTCTTACAGGTAAATAGAATATATAGACCCCACATATATTACTAGTAACTCTGCGGGGTTGGTTATCACTCCCACTTAACATTTATCAGTGCCACTAATATATTGCCTTAGCTACCTGCACTTTTTCTTGTGTCCAAATGAAAAGCAACATAATATTTGCAGTTCTCTGAGAAACAGCAAAATTCCTACGAATACCTAAAAATGGTAATAAAAAAAGGACAAGCAGGGTTTAGGAAATGTATTTTAGGGCAACTGCCAGATTTATTTTAAGCCCTATGCTTAAAAATAAATCTAATTCACATGATTTAAAATATTGGAGCCAAGAAAACTCACTGCAAAGGCATTTATTCAAATACCTGAAGTTTGTCTCTCTGTCTATGCTATGATTTTTGTGAAGACTTACTTTCCATCTTGATTTTGTAACTAAATATTTCTTGTATGTAATAAAATGAAAATAGAAAGATATTTTGCAAACAGAATAATATTTTCCTAATCTCTGACTTCCATCACAAGGTTGATGGATTCTGTATAACGGTTTTTATATAGAAAGACGATTGGGTTCATCTGTAGCATTTTTCAATGGGGGTAAAATATCCACATATTTTATTTCTAGCGATATATAATTTCACCTCTGGGCAAAAATAAACACGGGTTGAATTAAAGATTGATTAGAAATAAATCACGATAGATTTCCTACTGAAAGCAGTGAGGAACATTATCAGCAAGTTGAATGAGTCTTTTACCTCCTTCCACGACAGTTAATGAAGCAACTGAACTAGGAGGAAATGCCTCTTATTCTCATGTCCTGCATTAGTTCTGATAAAAATCGCAATTCTAAGTTTTTCCGAATGTTTTATTTGAAACGGCAGCATTACACATCCAGGAGAGAACTGCAGTGAGGATGTTGACGACGTGAAAGAACTAATAGGAAGGACTTAATTTTTTAATGAGAATGTTTACTTCCATTGACTATCTCTTGCAAAGGCGGTATTTTAACTCTCCCCTGACATACACTCTCGGCCTGGGAGGGTTGAGCGTTGTAGCGCTTCGTTATTTATCTACTGACTAACCAACAAGTTAAACGCTGTGGGGTTCAAGGAAGGCTAAGGATGGGATACCACCGAAACCCAATCCCCGCTGTGCTAAAATGCTGGTACCTGCCGCCGATGAAAAGGTTATCTTGCCCAAGAACGAACCTATCTCCACGATAACAAGAATAACAAGCACTCTTTCCTAACCAGAATTCTCCCGACTGGCTGCAGCCTAGAGGAAACAGAACTAGGGCAGCAGCTAGGACAGCTAGTAGAAGTAGCAAGAGCTCCGTCTTCGTCCCGACCTCCACGGCCGCTCCAGAGCCCTGCGGGGCTCCCCAGAGCTCGCCCGGGAGGGGACTGAGCCACCCGCCGCGCCCGGTCGGCTCCTCCCCCGCGCCCGCCCTCTACACCAGCCAGCACGGCCTCCGGCGCGGCACGACCACGCCCTGCGGAGGCGCCGCCGCGCGCGCGCGGCCCAGCTTGTTCCCCTTCCGACCGTCCGCGCCCCGCATGCGCAGTCCGCGCCGGCGGTCTCCGTTTGTTTGAACAGGAAGGCGGACATATTAGTCCCTCTCGGCCCCCCTCGCCCTACCCCCCCAGGCATTCGCCGCCGCGACTCGCCCTTTCCCCTGCGGGGACGCAGCCCCTCCCAGAAGCTCCCCAGAAGCAGCCGTAGGGACCCGACTGTCGTCTTCCTCACTGCCTGTGCTCGCCTAAGTCTCCATCGGGCACCGACCTCGCCCTGCCCCGCCGGACACCGTAGCAGCAGCCCCAGCAGCGACGGGACAAAATGAGAGAGTGAGGCTTCCCCGCGGGGACCAGCTCTTCCTCAAGACGGATCGGTGCGTCAGGCCGGGCCAAATAGAGCCGGGGATGCGGGGCTAGACCGCCTGCAGCGCCTCTGCGTGGAGCGGGCCCGGCCCGTGGCCCGAGCGGCGGCTGCAGCTGGCACAGCTCCTCACCCGCCCTTCGCCTTCGCCTTCCCTCTTCTCCCTCCCCTGCTGCCCCGAGGAGTCTCCACCCTGCTTCTCTTTCTCTCGCCTCTCCTGCTCCTCTCGGGACGGGGACCCCTCCATGGCGACGGCGGCGGGGGCCCGCTAGGCTGAAGCACCTCGCCGGAACGACGAGGCTAGCGGCGACGGCGCTGTCGGCTGTCGTGAAGGGCTGCCGGGTGGGATGCGACTTTGGGCGTCCGAGCGGCTGTGGGTCGCCGTTGCCCCCGGCCGGGGGTCTGGAGAGCGGAGGTCCCCTCAGTGAGGGGGAGGAGGGGGAACTGGGCGCACCTGGTGACCCAGAGGTTCCGGCTCTTCAGCCCCGCGGCTGTGAACCCACCACGGAGGAAGTTGGTTGAAATTGCTTTCCGGGCTTGGTGCTGGTACAAGGGTATTGTCACTGTAGCAGCAACATGTCGACTGGGGACAGTTTTGAGACTCGATTTGAAAAAATCGACAACCTGCTGCGGGATCCCAAGTCGGAAGTGAATTCGGATTGTTTGCTGGTGAGTAGTACTTTTGCTTGTCTGGGGTTCTAAATGTATTGCTTTCAGTCTGGTTAGCTGCAAAAGAAAGTCTCAGGTGTGTATGTTCATCTTGGAAAACACCAGGTTTCTGTTCGCGGAGGAGAATCTTGGAATATCGTTAAGATCTCGTGGCATGACCATAAATTATTTACCATTTCACTGGCTCTGTACTACTCTCTGAACTTAGTTCTGACTCACTTTATGAGTGCAGCATCATAAAAAGTTATCACGTAAACATTACTACGTAGTTTGTTGAATGGCGATCGTGGTAATATTAATCTTCCTGATTGGTTTGACAGTAACATTGGAAAAGACGACTTTGCATTTCTGCGTTTTAGCTCCTAGGAGTTTAGTTTTTAGACTTGGAAGTGACAATGGAGAATCGATATTGAGGAAGTGATTTTTGAGCCAAAATGTCATAGATGGCTTGAGTATGAAGGAACTTTTTGCTGAACTATTTACAGTAAGAACCAAGATAACGAACTGATCATAGGTCATCACAATATTAACTCCTTTTTCAGTATTGTTGGTTTCAAAAGTACCAGATAACATAGCTGCTTTTTTTTGGTGGTGTTGTACATAACATTGTCACTTTTAACACATTCTGCAGAGCTTTAATAATTGTTCTGTAGTTGATAACATATACAATTATCTGTAAATGATTGAGGAGTTCTTGAGTTTGATCAATTTCCCCTAAAACGAATGGTTGTCTGTAAAGAAGTTTCTGAACAACTAAAAATTGTATTTCTATCTTAGTCCAAACAAAACCACATAATCTGTTAAGCTTCAGGGAGTGTGTATGTGTATATGGATAGGATTTTACAGTATCTTCAATGGAACAATGTTAGACATGCACAATTTTGGGGATTAACATTAAGGAAACAATAATGCTGTTCAAAGAAATAATAGCATTCAAAAGTTACATCTTGAATCAGAGGAAAATTATATAGATTGTTTAAAATTAACATACATTTCAGTTACTCTAAAAATCTGCATAAGTTTTTTGGTATGTGTGGGTTTTCCAAGGTTTCTTCCCAAAGCTATCGGGATTACTGTAAGGCTAAGCATTCTTGAGTGTGAAATTAAGAGTACTGTGGGTTATCTGAAACGTCTCACTCACATTATGGATGTTCTTCCTATTAAAAGACAATAAAGATACATTTCAGAACTTTTATTTAAGATACATTTATTATTTATTAAATGACATAAATGGAAGGAATTAGAACAACTTCTAAAAGATTTAATTCATCTTTTAATATTTATACAGTTTCCATATATCTCATTTTATTTTGCTTTTTGACCTCCTTATTCCATGAAATGATGTTATAAGGAGAATTTAGTAACTTTTTTTTCTTTAGTTATCTTCTAGCTTGTTTGTTTATTTTTTGAGACAGAGTCTCATTCTGGCAGCCTGACTGGGGTGCCCTGGCATTATAGCTTACAGCAACCTCAATTCTTGGGCTCAAGCCATCCTCTTGCCTCAGTTTTTCTATTTTTAATAAAGATGGGGTCTTGCTGTTGCTCGGGGGGGTCTTGAACTCCTGAGCTCAAGGAAAGCATCCACTTCCACCTCCCAGAGTGTTAGGATTACAGATGTGAACCACTGCGCCCCGCCTCTTCTAGCTTCTTGGTATAGCTTCATTTGGTGGGAACTTCAGCAGATATTTATTAATACGTGGATGGTACAGGGTAATGTAAGTCGTGAACTCTTTCTTTTAACGACCATTGGTTTTAGGACAGTGGTTCTCAACCTGTGGGTCGCAACATCTTTGGCGGTCAAACGACCCTTTCACAGGGGTCGCCTAAGATCAGATATTTACATTATGATTCATAACAGTAGCAAAATTACAGTTATGAAGTAGCAACAAAAATAATTTTATGGTTGGGGGTCACTACACATGAGGAACTGTATTAAAGGGTTACCACATTAGGAAGATTGAGAACCACTAATTTAGGAAGACAAGCATAAGCTCACATTCATACACAGAAACAAAGAAAACACTTAATGTATTGAGTGAATGTGGTAAGTTCCGATCATTGTGAATTGAGAGGGCCAAGGTGAATTATGGAGGATGGATAGGAATTAGATAGAGGATATTGGGGATGGGAAAGTAGAGGATAACATGAATAGTGGGTGGAGGCATGAAAGACTTTGACAGTTTAGGGAAATGGGGGAGGATGAAGTTGGAAGAATAGATTGGGGTTAGGTTGTGGAGGATTTGATTTGCTAGAAGTGTTGATTGTAGTGTGTTGGGGCCATGAAATGTTTATAAATAAGACCATGCCAGGATGAATGAAGAAGATGAATCTTGTAGTTGTGTACAAGATTCATTGTGTACAAGATGTGCACAAGATGGATCAGTGTGGTATAAGACTGGAGATTGGGAAGGGTTTTTTTTTTTTTGAGACAGAGTTTCACTTTGTCACCTTTGGTAGAATGCCCTGGCGTCACAGCTCACAGCAACCTCCAACTCCTGGGCTTAGGCGATTCTCTTGCCTCCCGAGTAGCTGGGACTACAGGTGCCTGCCACAATGCCTGACTATTTTTTTGTTGCAGTTTGTCCGGAG
This sequence comes from Loris lydekkerianus, assembly GCA_963574355.1. Lineage (NCBI taxonomy): Eukaryota > Metazoa > Chordata > Mammalia > Primates > Lorisidae > Loris > Loris lydekkerianus. The sequence goes on from CAUYPK010138298.1 coordinate 13,399, forward strand.
CCAGGTTTGAACCCGCCACCCTTGGTTTATGGGTCTGTTGTGTAGGGTTTTTTTTTCTTAATTTTGCTTTTTGACCTCCTTATTCATGAAATGATGTTATAAGGAGAATTTAGTAACTTTTTTTTTTGAGTTGTCTTCTAGCTTCTTTATTTTTTCGAGACAGAGTCTCACTCTGGCAGCCTGACTAGTGTACCTTGGCGTTGTAATAATCCAGAAATGTTTGAACCCCAAAATTGGGGCTTAAGAATGAGAAAGGAAGAATTGATGGAACTTAATTGGCAGGGTTGGGGAGAAGAGGGGCAACTAAAGAGAGAGGCAATAGTCAAATGACTGTCAAAAATTTTGAGCGTGAATTATAAGGAGAATGATAAAAATGTAATAGCAAAGTCAGGTTGGAAATCACTTGGGAAGAAGAGGCTTACAAGATAAATTCACTTTTGGATTTGTTGTGTTTGAGGGTGTAATGAGACCACCCTGAAGAAATGACCTATAGACTGTTGGAAATACAGAACTGAGCTCATAATTACGGATAATGATTTGGAAATCATTTGCACAAAGGTGAAATTTGAAATTGATAAAATGATAAAGGGAGAAACAGAGAGAACTGAGGGTGAAAGATGAAGATTGGATAAAGAGGAAGACGAAAGGGAATAAACAATCAAGGTCTTCAGAGTTATGACAGCCAGGTATCATGGAGTCCAAGACTTTTTTTTTGAGACAGAGTCTCAAGCTGTCGCTCTGGGTAAAGTGCTATGACATCATAGCTCACAGTAACCTCAGATTCTTGGGCTTAAACTATTCTCTTGCCTCAGCCTCCGTAGAGGCTGGGATTACAGGTGCCTGCCACAATGCCCAGCTATTTTATTTTGTTTGTAGTTGTCATTGTTTGGCAGGCCTGGGCTGGGTTTGAACCTGCCAGCTCCAATGTATGTGGCTGGTGCCCTAGCTACTGAGCTACAGGTGCTGAGCTGAGTCCAAGACTTCTAAAAGAATATTTTGAAAAGAGAATAGTCATCAGACAAGATTTGGTAATATTTTTTCCTCTTGTAATCTTATAATCATGGCCATTTATTCTGTTTACATCCACAGCTATTTATTGATAGCTGTTACTGAAAACTTTTTATTACGATATCAATCTGAACTGGATAAAGATGGAATTTTTCTTTGGAAACAAGAATCCTTTTTTCTGTTTTGTAATCGTATCTAGGATATATTTTCTTTGCATAATATTGTATGTTTATCATTGCATGTTCATTTATTCATTCTACCATTCAGAATGACCTATCAGGTGACTTCACTTCTGTTCTTTATATATTTTATGTGTGTGTGTACATATACAAATATGAACACACATACTTAGATAAATTTATATTTTAAACTGTCACAATGAACAAGCGAGCCTGTTCTTAGTCTCCCCTATCTGGACTTTGGACTTCTTATATGTTCTAGGGACAGTACTCCTTTAATAATACTTACCTTTCTCTATTATTTTGACCTTTGTTGATTTAGCTGATACTTCATTGAGTATATATTATGTGGTATATGCAATACTCTAGTTCTAGATTTTTTTTGTAATCTCAAAAAATGAGATTGTCACTTGTTTATTTTCTACTTCCTTTATTATATTTTCCACTACCTTTACTAGATTCATTCTCAAAAATGGAAGTTCCTAAACCTCTTGCTTTCAGAATAATTTGCTGGCAAATGTCTTTTTAAATCACCTTCCCCACAGAACAGCTTTTTCATTGAGATACTAATGATGAATATTACAGGTTGAGTATACCTAATCTGAAATCTGAAATTCTCCAAAATCTTAAACTTTTTGAGTACTGACTTGATGCTACTAGTGAAAAATACCATTTCTGACAGGTTGCAGTCAAAATGCAGTCAAAATTTTGTTTCAATCACAAAATTAGTAAGAATATTGTGTAAGATCACCTTCAGGCTTTATGTACAAGGTATATATGAAACATAAATGAATTTTGTGTTAGATTTGGGTCCTATCCCCAATGTATTTCATTATTTATATGCAAATACTTTAAAATCTGAAAAAATTCAAAATGCAAAGTGCTTCTGGTCCCAAGTATTTTAGATAAGGGATAGTAGCTGTAAAATAATGTAGCTGATAAAATCTGATAAGATGCTGTTTAACCTTTTCTTGAACACTTATAATTTATTTCAATAACTAAATGAGTTCATTTTTCATATTATAAATATAAATGCTAAGGTAGTTTGCAAATACTGAGGCATATTTTGAAAACTCCTTTCTTGGGTCATTCACATTATTCAACCTTAGTTTTCTGTAAGTCAGATTATTTCTAATGTCTTAATGATTCTTTTTCTTACTGTCCATGTTATAGTTATTTTAATGATTAGCAGGAACTACTTTCCCTTTTCTGTCTTCTTTACCATAGAATCTATTTTATCTAGGGCTTGTAAACATTTCTCATTGATTTTGAGTACCTCTAAAGACAGAGAAGGGATAGAGTTTAATTAAATCTTTAATCTTTGCAGGGGAAAAATGCTTAGGGTTTGTAAATTTATAAAGAAAAAAGCAAAATGGGTAGGGGGGGGTTAAGGATGTATTTGTTGTGAAATTTGATACACATTTTATAAAAATACAGCTATCCTACATGTGGCATGTTTATTAGCACACTGCTCAGGATGCCAGTTAAGAACATGACCTTTCTTACCAATTTTCGTCTAGCTGGTGGAGGTATAGCAACTGGTGGGTGGAAGAGAAGGAAGGGAACCAGTATTAGCTGGAATAGTGCATACGCTTTTGTGGCATATTTGTTACTACCTGTTCTCATTAAGCAGTTTTCCAGAATATGGAAAGCAAATGCAAATGAAGTTTCTGGTGTTAGTCTTTGAATTTTTTTATTTTATTTATTTATTTATTTGAGACAGAATCTCACTTTGTTACCTTTTTTCTTTTTAATTAAAAAAAATTTTTTTTTAACACTTTGTTGCTTTTGGTAGAATGCTATGGCGTCATAGCTCACAGCAGTCTCAAACTCTTGGGCTCCAGCGATTCTCTTGCCTCAGCCTCCCAAGTTGCGCTCACTGCAATGCCTTGCTATTTTTTTTTTTTTTTTTTTTTTTTTTTTTGGTTGTTTGTTTTTTAAGAGGCAGGGTCTCACTCTTGCTGAGGCTGGTCTCAAACTCTTGAAGTCAGACAATCCATCCTCCTTGGCTTCCCAGAGTACTAGGATTACAGGCATGAGCCATCAAGCCCCATGTTTTTCTTCCTTTAAATTCTCTTTTCTTGGGCTGCTTTGACGTAGTGCTTTCTTCTCTTTCTTTTTTTTTATTTTAAAATTTTTTATTTCAAAATGGAAGGAAGGAGTTAAGGGGGTGGGTGGGTGGCCCAGTGACCTAGTGCTTTCTTATCTTTTCACTGCTGACTTCTTTTTCTCCTTACCTCATGGGCCTTTAACACTTATCTTTCTCTTCACATCCTTGGAAAAGATCATGATACCCAAATCTTTATTTTTAGTCTTTTATCTTTTTTCAAGTCTTAAATATCTGACTGCCTTCTAGGCACCTCCTACTCGGATGTCATTTTATCACTCAAATTCCTCATATCCCCAAACAAGCTTTCCTCCCATAAACTTAATTATTTTGTCATTAACTCCACTACTGTCCCTGTCACTAAACTGGAATTTCTCTTGTTAACTTTTCTGACAGTCCCAGTCCACATATTTGGTTATTACAACAGATTTTGGATAGTGTTGCAGGATTCAGAATTGCTGTATAAATGCCTTGCTGGTTGAATTGATCACCTTTGGGGTTGTATTTAACTTGTCGGTGGAATGAAAAGACCAGAAATCATTAAATCTTTGGAGCTTAAAGCTGGATCTCTGCCAGTGTTCATGATTTATGAGTTAATAGGTGTTACCAATATCAGTTGCATATCTAGTTAGTTTGGACCAGTTGTTGTTTTTTTCCCCATTGGCACTGGGACCAAGGATCACCACCTGCCCAGGTACCAAATAGTTATGCTTCCGAAATCTCTTGATGTTGATTCTACAGGAAGAGCAGTTGAGTTGCCTCCCGTGTGCCATTCTAGACCAGTTTTGATGTTATTATGTTGTAGGAACTTATAAAAAAAAAAAAAAGTTACTCTCCCGATTCATTTGTTCATTTAGCAAATCTTGTGTAGGGTCTAAACTTGGATTCAAATCTAGGCTTTGCTATGTATTTGCTGAAGGATTTTAGGTGAATTATTTTAACTTCTCAATGCCTGTTTTATCTTCTGGAAAATAAGTGAGGATAATAGTAACTACATTATTGCAGTGATAAATTATATAGGCAAAGCAGTGATTACAACTTTTGGCATTTAGTAAGCATTTGATAATTGGTAACTTATTGTCATATTTATAATATTCCTGTGATATGCTAGTCATGGTGCTTAGGCTGGAATTGTATTTATTGTCTTCTGTAAAGTGCACAGTAATATATCTGGTACCTCAGGCTGCTCATAAATTCATAATCTAGTCCTGCGTTAGTGAACCATCCAAGCTAGCGGTAACTGAAAGTGGATTCAATAGAATGGGTGGGGCTTTTAAAGACTGTGTATTCTCTTAGTCTTGGTATCTATCTACTTTGTGCCAGGAGTTTAGATTGATATAAAAGGCAATTGGAAGCCAATTAGTGGAGATTTAGTTGTTATCTTGTTCTCTTTCTGTGTTTCTTTTATACTTTGAGTGTATGTTCAGTAAGTAGGGATTCTTGCACTACAGTCACCCTGTGGGTATATATAAAAGTGGCTCAGAGTAACAGCTGAGACATGAATTGGGTCATTCATTAATCCCTTGAGTCAGAAATGTTTCTAATCCAGAAGAAAGAACCACAGGTAAAATTTTATGTTGAACAAAGTGTAAATTCTCACTTTTACATTGGACTTTGCATAACTTCACACTTAGTTTTACTTCATGATTATAATTTTTTTATTTGTTTATTTTTTGTTTTTGGAGACAGTCTCACTCTGTTGCCCAGGCTAGAGAGTGCTCCTGGGTTCAAGTGATCCTTCTGCCCCAGCCTCCCAAGTAGCTGGGACTCATAGGCACTCATCTAATTTTTCTGTTTTTAATAGAGATGGGATCTTGCTCTTGCTCAGCCTGGTCTCAAACTCCTGAGCTTCAGAAATCTTCCCACTTTGGCCTTCCAGGGTGCTAGAATTACAGGCATGAGCCACTACGCCTCTTAAGTTTTAGTGTTATGAATATTATGGTGAAAATTACAGATTCTGTTATGATAAATGATAGAAAAGCCTACATATCAGGAAATATTACTGGAGTTCTGTTGCTGAAGATAATCCCCATTCCTGCTAAAAATGGGGTATATCCACTTAGTTTAAGTTCATATTATAGCTGTTGGATGCCCCACACCTATGTATAAGAAAGTGAACAGACATTACTGCAGGTCACAATAGAGAATATTTATTTTTTTTTAAAATGCCATTTGCATGGTATAGTGAAAATAAAACTGGACTGGAAATTCAGAGCATTAGTATAATCTTGTTTTGCTGTTAAACTAAGTGACCAAGTAAATTTTTTCTTAATTGGATTTCTTTTTCCCTATTTGTACAACAAAGATGTGGACCAGGTAGTTTTTGATGTCCTTTCTGTCTCTATAAAGTTCTATCAGTTTTAAGATAAAAACTTCAAAAAATTGTCATTGATTTATTTATTATTTAAGTAATACCATTTAAACAGTTAAATGATGCTGGGGTAGATGTATTTGAATAGGAACTATCTTTGATAAATGTTGCTTTTGGAACTAGTTCTTAAACTAAATTTAATTGTAATATTTGGCACTTGCTATTTTTTGAATTTGTGACTTGTGTTCATAACTGTAGGGGTTTGTACTTTTTAAAGAGAAGGTGGTAATCTCTCATTTGTATATTCGTTAAAATGGATGCATATAGTTCTCTAATACACCTATTCTCCCTGTTCAGGATTATGAGATATGAAGCAAATTTTTATTATAGTTCTGAAACAATTAGTAGAAAGTAGATATTCAAATTAATGTCCAAAGTCTGATTTCTCAGAGATGCAAGAGGTTATTTTGTACTTGTATTATATTTTAAAAGGTAAGCTAATGTATGCCCTTTGTTTTTGGTCCATACTTCCTATACCAGACTTTTGGCAATAAATTGAAATTTTTCTCAGATTCTTGTCTGGGACTAATTTTGAAACAGTGGACTATAGTTAACTCTTCTTTTTTCTCTTTGCTGTTATTAATGTTTATTTGGTGTGTACTATGTTTTAGGAATTCTGACATGCAATGGGGACACCATGGTGAGTAAAAACAAACATAAGCCCTGCTTGCATGGAATTTATAGTCTCAGGGAAAGGATTAATTAAATGTCTATCTACTAAGACAGGTGTAGGGTAAGGTTGCAGGAGTAAGAGATATGATCATGACTTTCCTTTAATGTTTGCTTTACTTGTAGTAAAGCAGTCTAAATGTATAATTTTCAGATATGAGTCTGTAGATTGTCTGTATCAGATTTAAGTTGAGGAACTTGTTAAAAATGGAATCTGGGCCTATGCCCAGACAAACAAAATTGGAATTTTCTGGGATGTGTCCTAGGATTCTGTATGAGATGTGGATTCTTAGACATAATCAAGATCAAAAACTATAGTTACAGTGGAAAAAACGTAGATTTTCGTTTTGTTTGATAATTCAATAATGAAAAATTTCAAATATATGCAGAAGTAGGGAGAATAAGATAGTGAACCCCTCTTACCCATGTTCTGTAATTTTCAAAATTTTTTCCCACTTGATTTATCAGCCATTTTTTCTTACCAAAATATTTTAAAGTAAATTTCAGATATTGACATTTCACCCTTACATAATTCAATAAGCATTTCTGGGAAAACAAAACAAAGCAAAGGACATTTTCTTACATAACCACAATGGCCATTATCATGCCTAATAAAATTATAGTTTTTTGGCATTATTAATTTCTAGTTCATATTTAGATTTCCCTGATTCTAAAACAAAGTCTTTTTTATGGTAGCTTTATTAGAATCTGGAACCAAAGTCGACATGTTGCTTTTTTTTATTAGGTCCTTTGAGAGTCTTTTAAATCTCTTTTTGATATAGAGAAGTCCCATTCCCCCAACTTTTCTAACCTTCTCCATGTCTTGTTGAAGAAGGTAGGTCAGTGGTACTCTACAGGACCTTAATTCCACATTCTGGATTTTTCTATTTCTGTTACTTTGTAATGTATAACTTCTTGTGTCCTCCTATTTCCTACAAAATGATAGATCTGAAAGCTTGATGTAATTATTTCATGTTTTCAGTCAGGGGTACTTCATAGGTTGTGTGTATTTTCTTTTGCATCACATTGAGAGGTACATAATGTCTGGCCAATTGAGATCAACCATTCTGTTCAGGTGACAATAAACCGTGATAACTTCCTATGTAAAATTCCTCATTCCCCTTTCAGTAATGATTCCATCATACATTGATGATCTTTAGCTGAATCAGTTATTTCATTAGGGATGGCAAAAATCATGATTTTCTAATTCTATCATTCCTTTAACATTTTTCATCTATAATTCTCCTGGAACTTTCACTTAGCCTCTAGGGCTGTTGACTATGAAATACAAAGTGTGAAATCCAGGTTAAATGCTTCAGTCTCTTTCTTTAATTGCTGCTTTTCAGAGTATTTGGAGCTTTACTTCATAGACCTGGCACAAACTGGGTAATTTGAGGGAAGTTTAAGAAAAGGACTATTGGGTGGTGCCTGGGTAGGTCACTGGTCCCATATACCTAGGGTTGGAGGATTTGAACCCGGCCCTGGCCAAACTGCAACAAAAAATAGCTGGGTGTTGTGGCAGGCGCCTGTAGTCCCAGCTACTCAAGAGGCTGAGGCAAGAGAATCGCCTAAGCCCAGCAGTTGGAGGTTGCTGTGAGCTGTGATGCCAGGGCACTCTACCAAGGGCAATAAAGTGAGACTCTGTCTCTTGAAAAGAAAATAAAATAAAAGGACTATTTATAGAGGTATAGACAATATGTAAGGAAACCAGTAGCGGTGATTTCCTACCTGAGGACCAGGAATAGAAAGGGAGCTGCTACCACCTCTAGGCCTGAAGGATGAAGGGAAGAGAGCAACTGGAGAGGGTAGCTGTATGGGAGAGGGCTGACAGAGAGCAGCACGTTGATCTAGTATTAAGGGAGCCAAAGGAATATATCCTTCCGTTACCTGAAAAGCTAATATGCAAAAGTCTGCTGATACAGTCCGTAGTGTTAGTAAACAAGGTATAGCCAGCATTTATTTATTAATGTTTTGTTTTCTTTTATTTTTGGCATCGTTATGGAAACATCTTAAATATTTTTGGTGTGTTTCAGTCAGGTTATGTCATATTTGCTGATACTCTCTTTGTCCTATTTTTTGCTAATAGAAGTCTCTTCAGGTTGACGCCATGTTATTTGTATATTACCCTCATAGTATTTGGTAGAGCTTCATTGTTTTTTGCTACAATAAGATGCCCAGGTTCAATTGATACATTTTTGCTTCACACTTGGAAATCAGCCATTTCTTCAGGAAACTCTTCCCTTTTGGTGGAAAATGGTATTCTGAATACTCATTGCTACTGGGTTGAGATTGTTTCTTGTCTTTTTTCAGTAATTATAGCTATGATATTAATATTTGTTTTTGAAAAGAAGAAAAAGTACTTTTACCAACTTGCCATCAGTTAGGCTCTTTCATTTCAGGTTTTTCAATACTTAAGATTGCTTTCTATTTTTTGGGTATGTAAAACATTTATGTGTTTTAAAAGTTAAAACTTTACAAGATACATTCAGAAGATTCTCACTTCCACCCATATTCTTTCTGCCCAGTTATTTTCCCTTTCCTATTTTTAGATTTAATATTCTAGTTTTCTTTTTAGAAATAAAAGCAAGTATATATACATGTTCATGTTACCACCCCTTTCTGACACAAAAAGTAGTGTCCATTGTGCCCTATATTGATGTGTGATCTTCATTTCTTTTTGTGACAGCATAGTGTTCCATTTTGTGGATGCTAGCATTGTTTATTCAGTCTCTTAAAGATGGATATTTCTTTCTTTCTTTTTTTTTTTTTTTTTTTGTAGAGACAGAGTCTCACTTTATTGCCCTTGGTAGGTGCTGTGGCATCACAGCTCACAGCAATCTCCAACTCCTGGGTTTAGACATTTCTCTTGCCTCAGCCTCCTGAGTAGTGGGACTACAGGTACCAGCCACAACACTGGGCTATTTTTTTGTTGCAGTTTGGCCAGGGCCAGATTTGAACCCTCCACCCTCGGTATATGGGGCCAGTGCCCTACCCACTGAGCCACAGGCACCGCCCAAAGATGGACGTTTCAATTACTAATATTTGCCTTTTGCTATTAGAGAGCAACATTGTGTACAGCTCATTCCATGTTTTTACCAGTAATGTTTTTGGAGGAGTAGATTTCTAGGAGTAAGAATGCTGAGTCAAAGGCACATGCATATATATATAATTTTGCTTGCTGTACAATATTGTCCCTCTCTTAGGAGTTATGCTATTTATATTTCTGCTAATAATATTTAACTTTGTCTATTGCCCTCACCAACAATATGCTGTAAAACTCTTGAGTCTTTGAGGAGTAGGTGAGAAGTGGTGTTTCAGAGTAATTTTTATTTTTATTTTTCTTATGGGTAAAGTTAAACATCTTTTCATATTTTAAGGACCATTTGAATTTTGTTTGTGGACTGCCTGTTCATATTTTTTGTCCATTTTTAATTTTTTTCTTTTTAATTTTTAGAAGTTCTTTATATAATAGAGATCTTTGCTCTTTTTGTGTGGTAAAATGCAAACTCCTTTTGCAACTTTTCGTTTGATTTTAGACTTGTGCATTTCATTTTTTTGCCTCAGATTTTGAAAAATGTATTCAAATTTAATAATTTATCTTCCGTTGTGTCAAGATTTTGAGTCATAGGTGTCCTCCATGTCTAGGTTACAAAGGAATTCATCCATGTTTTCGCTTAATGTTTTTCTATTTAAGTTTTTACATTGAGATCCATTTGGAATATATTATAGTATGATATATTTTAAGTTTTTTTTTTTTTTTTGGAGACAGAGTCTTACTCTGTCACCCTGGGCAGAGTGCAGTGTCATTGTCATAGCTCACTGTGACCTTAGACTCCTGGATCAAATGATCCTCTTGCTTCAGCCTCCCAAGTAGCTGGGACTACAGGTACCTACCACGATGCTTGGCTAATTTTACTATTTTTAGTAGAGATGGGTTCTTGCTCTGCTCAGGCTAGTCTCAAACTCAAGCAGTCTAAACTCAAGCAATCCTCCCACCTGGGTCTCCCAGAGTGATAGAATTACATGTATAAACTACTGTGCCTGCCCCCAATTTTATGTTTATCCAAATGGCTGTCTGGTTATCTCCATAGCATTTATTTTAAAATGCCTATTTTTTTTTTTTATTTAGATATCACTTTCTTCATATATTAAATTTCCATATGTCCATGGGGTTATTTCTAAACTTTCTGTTCTGTTCCATTGGTCTCTCTTGCCTATTCATGTGCTGATAATGTACTGTGTCAATTATAAAGGCTTTATAATATCTTTTCAGCTTTTAATATCTAGTAGAGCCACTCCTACCCTTTTTGTGCATACAGTGCCATATTGAAGAGCAGGGAATTTTTGGACAGGATAACTAGCTTCCGATCTTGCTTTAGTATTTATTAGCCCTTGGTCCTTGGACAATTTACTAAAGCACAACAACATCCAATTATCCCATCTCTGAAATGTGATACATATCTCTGATGATGATACATATACTATGTTATAAAGATTAAATGATTTAAACAGAACTGCCTTGTCAAGTACTTGTCAACCTAGAGGATAGTTAATATATACCATGTTCCAAGAATATGGCTATGGTATAGTGAAAGAAAAACTGAACTGGGAATCTAAAGTTCTGAATTCTACTCTTGAATCTGTAAATTATAAATGGAAATATTGTATTGCCTTGAGCAGTTAATACCCTCTTTCTTAACCTTGGTTTTATTTGGGAATATAATACAAAAACTGCTAATAGAAACCATCTTCAAATTTGTCTTTACATATGAATTTATTTAAATTCCTGACCTTATCAAGAAATTAAGTTTTGGGTATATGCTTCTATTCAATGTTTGATTGAATTTTACTACTTCTGTAATAGGACAAAGAAAATGTTTTTCTGATTCTTATCATTCACCCTAAAGGTATTTATTCATCTTATCCTAATTGTATTTGCTCATTTCTAATAGCCTCTTAGGGAGGCAGTGTAGCATAGTAGGTAAGAGTGAGGTTGGGATTTTGATTCCCTCCCAAGTCAAGCACTTAATTAGCCCTGTGATTTTGGACAAGTTCTTAATTTTTAGAGACTCAAACACATCGTCTTCAAATAAGATTAATCATACACCCTCATAGAGCTGTGAATGATATTTAGTGCAGAGTTACAAGCGTTTAGTGAATGCTGGTTGTCTTTATTATCTTCACTGTCATCATTATTATATCCTCATTATCTTCTTTGATATGTCCTAGGGAATAATGAGATTTCTCCTGACCTAATAGGTTATCTATCTCTCTGCTCTACAGGTCACTTTTTTATTTAGTTGTGTGATCTCGGACAAGTTACCTAACCATTTAAAGCCTAAATATATTTAATCTGCAAAATGAGAATCAAGATAATACTTCATAGGTTTTAATAATGAGGATTAAATGAAGTAATTTCTATTCGGTGTCATGGTTACATACATACAAGTGTTAATAGTTATTTTCCTTGCTTTCCCTTTATGTGGTATAGATTTAATGAAGGTTCCACTGTAGATTACTTCAATAATAACTAGAGCTTGGGCTCAAATGCAAGCAGAGCTCTCTGTATTCTCTTATTTTTCCTTTGTGTTGGCATCATTTTCTCTGATTGTTAGACTGGATGGAAAATCTGGCTGCCCAAATCACTGGAGCTTTATATCTCACAACTTCTGCTTCAACCACTTACTTCAGATATTTGGTCTCAAGTCTGGAGCTCTGGAGGAAAAGCTTCATTGGTTACGCTTGGGTCAGGTGCCCACTCCTTGCCTAATCAATTGTGATAAGGAGAGTAGGGTCACATTAGAACTATGAGAATGGGAAGGCAGTTCCCAGAAAAATGAGGGCAGTGGGGCAGGGCAGGCAATACCATAGATGTACCTTACGCTGTCTCTTTCTCCTCTTTTTTCTTTGATCTTAGATAAGTCACTTAAACTCTCCTCAACTACAGTTTCCTCAATCTGTAAATTGCGTTAATTTGTTTCATAAGGTAGGGATGAGGATTAAATGAGATAATCTAGAAAGCAGTGTTTGAAACCTCACAAAAATAATAATGTAACCTGATGATAAGTGGTTGCACCTTGGTCTTTTTTCACCAATGTGCCCTGGTGTATTTCTGGCCTGGCCTTAAAAGTTTTTCACGTGATGTGACTGGCAGCTGGTTTTCTGGGTCCACTTCTTCACTATTGTCTCCCTTCTCAGATAGACTGCTTGCTCCCTGTGGCTACAAGATTATAGCCAGTAGCTTCCAAGACTGCTTGTTCAGGTATAGTGGGGAAAAGTCCTTTAAACTTTAAATAGAGTTTCTAATTGATTTGATAACTCAGATCATGCATGCATATGAGGTCTGACAATTAAGTTTACAAACTTATCGTAGAAAAAATGCTGTATACTTTATGACAGCATTTCACTGTCACTATGCTTTTTTAATATTACTATGATCACCTTTAAAGTACTCCTCTTAGGAAGATGTGCACTGATGCCACTGCCTCGTCTGCCCTTAAAAGCAGTTTTGGAACTCTTGAATGGCTATCAGAGCTGTCATTTTACCCTTGATATCCTGAATGTCATCAAAATTGTCTTCCTTTCAATCTTTTCTTTATCTTTTTTTTTTGTCACCCTTGATAGAGTGCTATAGTGCCATAGCTCATAGCAACCTCCAACTCTTGTGCTCAAGGGATTCTCTTGCTCCAGCGTCCCGAGTATAAGCTGGGACTGCAGGTGCCCACCACAATGCCTGGCTATTTTTAGAGATGGGAGTCTCACTCTTACAGGCTGGTCTCGAACCTGTGAGCTCAAGGCAATCCACTGGGCTTGGCCTCCCAGAGTGCTAGGATTACAGGCATGAGCCACCACACCTGGCCTATTTTCTTTATCTTCAGGTGAAGAAAAAGTCACTGGGGGCTAGATCAGGTGAGTAGGGAGGATGTTCCAATATAGTTATTTGTTTACTGGCTGAACATTTCTTCACAGAAATTTTCTTCACTAAGTATTTCTTTGTTAACTGGTACATAGTCATGATGTTGTTAGCCCAGATTTTCAGTTAAGATTTTCCTGTTTCTGTTTCTTTCTTGATGTTTACTTGGTCTGTTATACTTCTCACAGCCAGCCAATGATTTTGAGGCACAATGTTATGAATTTTTTTTTTTTTTTCCTATTGTTGGGGATTCATTGAGGGTACAATAAGCCAGGTTACACTGATTGTATTTGTTAGGTAAAGTCCCTCTTGCAATCATGTCTTGCCCCCAGAAGGTGTGGCACACACCAAGGCCACACCCCTCTCCCTTCTTCCCTCTCTATGCTTTTCCTTGTGATGTGAATTTTGTGATTCATCACAAAAATGTGATGAATTTTTGCAGTGTTGTCATCAGTTCTGCTTGTTACTGGCTGCATGACCTCACTTTATCAGTGACACTTTCTCTCCCCTCAGAAAAACATTTAATATCCACTTGTACACTGTCATTTTCTTCATGGCATATCCCCATAAACTTGGACTAATGTGTCCCTGATTTCACTTCTACTTTTGCCAAATTTAGCAAGAAATTTATCAATGTTTGTTTCTTGCTCTAATTTAAGCCCTAACATTCTCACAACAGCACACAAAAACGTAACGGTGAATCCCACTCAGCAAGACACTGCTACATGTTGACATGAACACTACTATGAGAAACTGATACACCAAGATCACAAAACCCAACTGAGCTGCGTGTATAGGGCTGCCAACATAAGCACACAGTGGCAAGTTCGTGAACTTAATTGTCAGACCTCATGTCTGAATCAATGACACTGGTCAAAAGAATGGTATTTGACAGGGTTAGGCCTGCAACATGTGCTTTTCTATGTCAGAACTGTGGATTAGCCAGTTTATACCAAGATTTCCATGAAGGAGGGGTGGAAATTGAAGTTCAAATTGACTTTTTAAAGTAAATCATTACATTATCTGGCATTAGAATAAATATTGCCAGCCATTTGCCAAAGACATTCAGATTAGAGTGTACCAAAGGGAATAACATTTGGTTCTTCATTATTTATTTATTTATTCATTCAATTTTTTTGAGACAGAGTCACCTTGGGTAGAGTACCAGAGCATCATAGCTCACAGCAACCTCAAACTCTTGGGCTCAAGAGAACCTTTTGCCTCAGCCTCCCAAGTAGCTGGGACTACAGATACCTGCCATGATACCTGGCTAGTTTTTTTCTATTTTTTAGTAGAGACCGTGTCTTGTTCTTGCTCAGGTTGGTCTCAAACTCCTGAACTCAATCTACCCACGTCAGCCTCCCAGAGTGCTAGCTAGGATTATCTGCCTGAGCCACTGTACCTAGCCACATTTGGTTCTTTATAGGAAGGATGCTTGTATGCTGCTTTACTTTGGTGATATATCTGGGTGATGTGAGGATTTCTAAATACCTCTTCATGGATCAACCACATCAGAATCAAATACAGATTTCTCTGTTTCTTCATAGCCCTTAAAAAATATGATTAAGAAAACACCAGGCTATATGAAAGAAGATGAACATTTTCTGACATATGCTGAAAAAGCTGATTTTGTTTGGTTGATCTTATCTTTTTTAGAGGGGAAGGAGGAACAGAATCCAAATAAAGTGATTTACTCTGTCATTATTGTAACTCTTCAGTATGTTGTTTCTTTACCTACAAAAAAGATAGAACTTGATATTTTCTTTAATAACTTAGGAAGAAATTGTTTTAATGTGAAGAGGCTATAAAAGAATAGTTTATTATTATTGACTCATGAACAGCACAGGGGCTGAGTGCCCTCCTCACAGTCAAAAATCTGTGTATAATTTTTGATTCCCCTAAAACTTAATAGCCTACTGTTAACTGGCCTTAACAATAACAGAAACAGTTGATTAACACATACTTTGAATATGTAGAATATGCTGTATTCTTACAGAGAAGTTAGAGAAAAATGTCAAAACCAAAAGGAAGAGAAATGGGTTTACTGATCATTAAGTGAAATTGATCTCATAAAGGTCTATATCCTTGTCATCTTGACATTGAGTGGCCTAAGGAGGAGGAGGAAGAGGAAGGTTGGTCTTTCTGTTACTGGGTGGCAGAGGCAGAAGAGGTAGACTGTATAACTTTTATCGGGGAAAAAAAAATTCATGGTTAAAAGTGGATCTGTCACTTCAATCTTGTGTTGTTTAAGGGCCAACTATATGCACGTATACAGAAAAACAAATATTTTTACAAATTCTAAAATGATTGGAATTTTACTTTTCCTAAGAGATTCATTTGTTTTTTGGTTGTTTTTTTAAGTGGAAACAAAGTTTGCTTACTTAAATAGCTCTTAGACTTCTGAGCTATTGTATTTTGAGATATTGATGCTCTACATGTAAGCTCCATGAGAACTTTATCTGATTGTCTTGTTCACTGATGTATCAGTAGTTCTTGGTGTAGTGCCTGGTGCATTGTTAAGTTTTTGATAAATATTTGTTTGTCGTTGTTGAATTACTAGAAAATGGCTATTGCTTATTAGTTTCCATGACAAAAGCCAGAAATGGTTGACATCATGTTAGGAGATATGGTTAATTTGTTTAAATCTAAACTTTATCTTTCTGGGGATAACATATTTAAAAACTACTATGAAGGGATAGGTGGGGGGTTTTCCTTCCCCAGTAACCCTGAATTTTGGATGAGGGGTCAAAAGTCAGTAATGTTCATTTTTGTAAGGCTTTGAACATTTATTATTTTATTTAATATTTTCAACAATCTCATGGGCTGGGTGAGGCCACTTTATAAATAAAATTAAACCTCAGAAAAGATAAATGAATTCTCTAAAGGCATATAGCCAGTTAGTAACAGTCTTCCTGATCTTTAGTCTGTAGTATAGTAGAAAGAGCATTAATGTTATAAATAACAAACACAAAGTGTTTCTGTAGCTCTTAGGAGAGTACTTTATACATGGAATGCACTAAATAAAGATTATTTCAATTGGCTGAAAAGAATGGGAATTGATAAAGAATGCAGTATAGAAGAGGAAATACGAAGTAGTCTGGGAAAGATCTTAATAAATATTTATTGACAGGGTTGGAGGGGGAAGGTAAGTCCTATAATATTTTATCTTAGAGACAGTTGTCTAGATAAAGGATGGGAGCCAGATCTGTGACCAAATCTGCCATGTGTTGAAAGATTCTAACAGCTGCTTATTAAAACCTTTGTTGGATTTGACTTGTCTGGAAAAAGTGGTGAGCAATCTAAGCCATTAAGTATGGTAACTTGAAATAGGATAATAATGAATAGTTATGATGGTGATTGTTAATGGCAGCATCATGCACATTGTTAAACAGTGGACAATAGTTACAATTCAGCAATTGGTATGAGATAAAATATGGGATGACTTTGGCACTATATTAAAATAATATTCCTATATTCAGTAAAGAGTTAACTGTGTTAGAACTGAATATTTATTAGGAGCTAGGAATGGGAGAAGGTATTTAGGAATACCTAAATTTAGAGGTATAAGGAGCTTTTGGGGTTATGGAAGTATTCTGTACCTGGGTGGTGGTGGTGGTGATTGCATAACTGTATGTGTTTATCGAAATTCATAGAACTAGGCTTGGCGCCTGTGGCTCAAGCGGCTAAGGCGCCAGCCACATACACCTGAGCTGGCAGGTTTGAATCCAGCTCGGGCCTGCCAAAACAACAATGACGGCTGCAACCAAAAAATAGCCAGGCATTGTGGCAGGAGCCTGTAGTCCCAGCTACTTGGAAGGCGGAGGCAAGAGAATCGCTTTTACCCAGGAGTTGGAGATTGCTGTGAGCTGTGATGCTACAGCAATTTAGGCTCTGTCTCAAAAAAAAAAAAAAAAAAAAATGTATAGAACTGAAACCCTAAGAAGGGTGACTCTTACTTTATGTAAATTATACCTCAAAAGCCAGGCTTAAAAGAACAAAGAAGGGATTAATCGTCTTGTGTCAGAACTGAACATTTATTGTTACTGTCAATAATATAGCCTCAAATATGAAGGATATGTTTATGTATGGATTTGTATGAATGTGTCATTTGGTAATGACCTGTATTGGCTGAATTTCGAAGTATGATTGTTGAAAACAGATAATATTTGTCACCAGTGATAAAATTAAAGCTTTAGGTGAAAATTAGAATTTTGGGTAACTTGTATCTGCCAATGGGAGCTGGACAGTGTCTCAATGCTTAAAGACTTTTCCTGTGAGGTACTTTGTAACATTTATAAATGTAGTTTTTCTACATTGTATGAAGAAATGTGTCAACATTTGGAAGAGCTGCATAATTCAGTGAGCCTTTTCTAAGTGCCTAGTGCAGAATGTTTTAAAATCATACATAAATAAAAGATCCATTCAAAGTATGAGATCAATAAATTTTAATTTGTAAATTTAGTGCAGAAAGTTCACTGATGTGGTTTCCAATTCCGTTAAGAAACACTACTTGGTTAGGGCGACAGCCACATGCTCTGGGGCTGGTGGGTTCTAA
Source organism: Loris lydekkerianus (assembly GCA_963574355.1). Lineage (NCBI taxonomy): Eukaryota > Metazoa > Chordata > Mammalia > Primates > Lorisidae > Loris > Loris lydekkerianus. The sequence continues at coordinate 31,201 of CAUYPK010138298.1, forward strand.
CTTGGCCTGGGCCTGTTAAACAAACAAAAAATAGCCAGGCATTGTGGCGGTTGGTCACCTGTAGTCCCAGCTACTAGGGAGGCTGAGGCAAGATAATTGCTTAAGCCTAAGAGTTTGAGGTTGCTGTTAGCTATGACGCTATGGCACTCTACCAAGGGTGACAAAGTGAGACTCTGTCTCAATAAAAAAAGAAAAGAAACACTGCATGTGAAGTTTGGTGTAGTACCAAAGAATTTACACAATTATCTGAAAAGACCATTAAAGTACTCTTCCATTTTTCAACTGCAGACAATCCCAGACTTAACAATGGTTGGCCTTATGATTTTTCAACTTTATGATGTGGTGAAAGTGATAGTAGTAGAAAATGTAGAAACATAGTAGAAAATGTACCTTGAGTACAACTTCAGTACAGTATTCAATAAATCACCTAAGATACTCCATACTTCATTATAAAATAGGCTTTGCATTAAATAAGTGTTTTTGCCCAACTGTAGGCTGATGTAAGTGTTCTGAATGCTTACTGAGCTAGGCTAAGTGCTGATGTTTGATAGAGGAGGTGCATTAAATGTCTTTTCAACTTGCTATTTTCAGCTTACGATAGATCTATTAGGACATCCCTCCCCCATCATAAGTTGGAACATCTGTATGTTCATTACCTGTGTGAAATTGGATTTTCATACTTCAACCAAGATAATATATTGCAATAGATTGCAGAAGTAGATATGAGAATCCATCTCCTGTTATGCTAGACACCAAAGATATTTGTAAAAATGTAAAATAATGCCATTCTTCTTAGCAGTTAAAGTTAATAATAAAAATTTGTTATTTATATTAACTTGTAATGGGAATATTTAAAAAAAATTTTTTTTTTTATTTAGTTTTGGTTGGGGCCGGGTTTGAACCCACCACCCTCGGTATGTGGGACCGGCACCCTACTCCCCGAGCCACAGGCGCCGTCCAATAAACACAAAGATTTATCTTTTTTTTTTTTTTTTTTTTTTGCAGTTGTTTTTTTTGGCTGGGGCTGCATTTGAATCCACCATCTCCAGTATATGGGGCCAGCGCCCTACTCCTTGAGCCACAGGAGCTGCCCCACTGTAATGGGAATATTTTAACAATACCCAAGACTGGGTAATTTTTAAAAAATGGTAATTTACTTTCTTGCAGTTCTGGAGGGTGAGAAGACCAAGGTCAAAGGGCCAGCAGGTTTGGTTCTCCAGTGCTTTTGCTTCCAAGATGGTGCCTTGAAATCTATGTCCTCCAGAGGGGAATCCTCATGTGGGAGAAGGTGGAAAGACAAAAGACCTTATGAGGAAGACCCCCCCAGGCAATTGAAGCAGCTTCAAAAATACTACTGGGACCTGATGAAACTAAAAAGCTTCTGCACAGCCAAGAACACAGTAAGTAAAGCAAGCAGACAGCTCTCAGAATGGGAGATGATATTTGCAGGTTATGTCTCCAACAAAGGTTTAATAACCAGAATCCACAGAGAACTCAAACGTATAAGCAAGAAAAGAACAAGCAATCCCATCGCAGGCTGGGCAAGGTTCTTGAAGAGAAACTTCTCTGAAGAAGACAGGCACATGGCCTACAGACATATGAAAAAATGCTCATCATCTTTAATCATCAGAGAAATGCAAATCAAAACTACTTTGAGATATCATCTAACTCCTGTAGATTAGTACATATCACAAAATCCCAAGACCAGAGATGTTGGCGTGGATGTGGAGAAAAGGGAACACTTCTACAATGCTGGTGGGAATGCAAATTAATACATTCTTTTTGGAAAGATGTTTGGAGAACACTCAGAGATCTAAAAATAGATCTGCCGTTCAATCCTACAACTCCTGTACCAGGCATATACTCAGAAGTCCAATAATCACATTATAACAGAGATATTTGTACCAGAATGTTTATTGCAGCCCAATTAATAATTTATAAGTCATGGAAAAAGCCAAAGTGCCCATCTATCCATGAATGGATTAATAAATTGTGATATATGTACACCATGGAATATTATGCAGCCTTAAAGAAAGATGGAGACTTTATCTCTTTCGTGTTTATTTGGACGGAGCTGGAACATATTCTTCTTAGCAAAGTATCTCAGGAATGGAAGAAAAAGTATCCAATGTACTCAGCCCTACTATGATACTAATTTATGACTTTCATGTGAAAGCTATAACCCAGTTATAACCTACGAATATGGGAAGGGGGAGAGGGAGGGGAGGAAATTGGGAGGATGGGCGAAGGGAGGATGATTTGTGGGATTACACCTGCGGTGCATCTTAGAAGGGTACATGTGAAACTTAGTAAATGTAGAATATAAATGTCTTAACACAATAACTAAGAAAATGCCAGGAATGCTATGTTAACCAGTGTTATGAAAATGTGTCAAACAGTCTATAAAACCAGTGTATGGTGCCACATGATTGCGTTAATGAACACAGCTATGATTTAATATATATGATTAAAAAAATAAATAAACAGAAGAAGCTTCACTTTCCCTGTGGTGGGTATCAGTATCCTTGCACCTTGTGAATGCCCCCCATTGCAGCCAGACTTGGAGTAAGTTCTGTAGGTCAGACTTGAGCCACAGCCCCTCCCTACTACCTTCCTCCTCAGTAATGTTGATGGTGCAATTTAGAATTCTTGTGCAAGGTGGTGGGACAAATGTACCAACATTATCAAATTCTGAACATATCTGTCAGCATCAAAAATTACCTCACTTAAAACACAACTTATGAACCTATGTGCAGAATCTCATTAATTATTTTATCAGTAAAACACAGGTGTTAATAAGACAGTAAAGCCATATGTTCAGGGCATCTGTATGATGAAACACCAGTTAGCTCTGCATGCATTTTGGCAGTTGTCTTCAGATACAGGTCAGCACAAGATAGACAGGATGTGATGAGAGAAGATGAGGATGCAGGAGTGGGATCTGGGAAGCTGTGTCCATAGGTTCCCAGAGAGGGAATGACTGAGAGGGTGCTGGAGAACGTCTGGGAAGCCTGTACAGGATGAGGTAAAGAAGAATGAATGTCCTACCATTTGGAAACTTTAACCCATACTGATAAAAAAAGAGGTAAGTGAATAAATGCGATGTGGATTTCATGTCAACAGAAAATGCAGCTGCTCTAACATGGATGTGAATATTCCAAACAGAATTGCCGTAACAGTACAACAACTATTCAAAAATATCTGTTACTATGAAAAATATACTACTTTTCCTTTAAATAGAAATAAAACAAAATTGAGATACATCTCATTTGGTGGCCAGAGCCAGGTATGCATCACTGAGTCTCAGACCAGTGGGCTCAGAGTAGGAATAGGGCAAAGTTGGGAACTTGGTTTAAAATTATAGACAGAGTTTAAAAGAAAAATAATTATTTCTTAATGATAGCAATTTTTCTGTCTCCATCATTTTCTAGTAAACATTGTTGATACAGCTACACCTATGAATGTGGGGAAATAGAGCCATAGAAGATACACACGTGTACACACACAGAGACACACACACATGCACAAACACACATGTAAATACTCTGCCAATTCAATTTTTGTGTACTTTTGCTATAAAATAGAAGGTAATGAATGCTTTCTCAAGTTAATAAAGATATGTACTTGTTTGACCCTAGTGAATCAGTTACTCTTCGTTGACGTCTTAGCTGTGTTGAAATATCAGAAATTAAGTCACCCCACCCACCACAGGCAACAAATGGAACGGGAAAATCAAACCTTCCTACAACAACACACCCAGGGCACCACCTGGATTGTCTCCAGGTGATTAGCTCAGTTCTAAAGGTCCAAATCAATTGTCTCAGTCAGCAGCCTTCTCAAGTGGGAGAGTTTGAGAGGTCTCTGGGACCTGGATCACAGAGGTCTGGTGATTGCTCTAATATGGCTTACACTAGTTCTGTGTGGAGTCAGGAGGAGCCACCCAGCAGGTAGATCAGTCTGGGAAGATTGATGCCTTCTTCCCCACCTTGCAGCTCTGTCACACCCAGTCTCTGCTAGCCCCACAGGGCTGTGAGCCAGTAAGCTGTCTGCAGTGAGCAGATACTCCAGAGGTTTGCAGCTGCCTAAATCACAGGGTAGTCTGTGTCTGCTAATCCAGGCCACTGCTCTCTGTCTTTATCCAGCAGGGGGTGGTGAGGCCTGTCAACCTCGGGCACTTGATGGAGGCTGGAGGTGTTCACTCAGTTCCATCCCCACCCTTAGTTTATGTTACTGGGTGAACAGAACAACCCTGTGGGAGTTTATTTCTGACCCTACTCGATTCCTCTGCAGAGGAGAGGCTGATTTGAGTTTCCAGAACCTGTGTCTCAGGCCCTGTCTTTACTCCTGCGATTGTATTCGCAGCACGATTAGTTGTCAGCTGTAGCCTCGTGGCCTCCTTTGTTTATAGGCTGGTGATCCCCTGAGGACCATGTGCATCTTAGGCTCAGTAAAGCGGTCCTCTGGATCAGCCCAACCCTGGGAGTTTCCTGGCGCTGCGGGTAAGTTTTCTAGTCCCCATGTTCCACCTAGGTGAGTACCGCCTCAGGCAAACCCTTTTCTCACAGGGCCTGTGTTTCAGTCCCAGGTCAGTTCTGTGGTGGTTGCCATCTGAGAAGATGCTCGGCCTCATATGGTTGCCCAGGGAGACAGGAGGAGTGGCTATGAGATATCTGGGGGTGGGCCTTGTTATTGCTGAAGATGGCTGTTGCTCTACACCTCAGGTCACCACTGCTCCGCTGTGGTTCCCTGTTAGCCAACTGTCTTCACCTCACTCATGTGCTGCAGAATTGGCACTAGCCAGCTGCAGTCCAGGTCCTGTCTACACCTCTTGAGAGTTCACCCAAGAATCTGGATTCCTGGGGGCGCATGCCTCCAGGCCACGGAGTGAGAGTGGAGGGGAGTGCTGGGAGCTCAGTGTTGCAGGTTGTAACACCAAGGTCATTGAGAGCAAATGAACAAATAAACAGATACAAAGGCTACCAGAAACAGAGAAAAACACATAGACATACAGACAACACCCATGACAACAGCAACATAAAAACAACTGCAATAAAAATAGTGATAATCATATAATAATTAAAAGAAAGAAAGGAAGGAGAAAAAAAGAGAGAGAGAAAGTGGTGTTAGTAGAAATGTTAAAAGAGAAGAAGAAATTGTAATTAGAAAACACAGAAATAAAAAATATATCTATATAAAAAGTAATAAAAAAAATTATCAAAAGCTCCTCCAATAAAATGGTGAGGAAAAAAACAGAACAAACAAAAACAAGAAAAAAAAGGCACCAACTACAAAAATACTCGTGCGTGTAGAAATATACAACTATACACTATACACAACTATATGTCTGCTGTAGAGATCAACCTTCCTAGGAATATATTCATACTGCATTATACTTTCTGGATACCATGTGGCACTGTGGGTTGTTCCCAGGCTTATACCTGATTCACAGTTTATACTGTTACCATGATAACCACCTTCCATGGCCAATCACCATTTTGGAATTTTTGTAAAAGTTTGTCACCTAAGAATTGTGTAACTTCAGCTGTTCTTTTCCAGACAGCACTTGCAACTGACCTTCCCTCCGTGCAGGTGTCCACGCTTCTTAAATCTTTCCACTCTGCTCCCTGTTTCTCCTGTAAGCTGGCGACTACAATCAGCTGTGTGTGGGGGAGGTGCTGCTGGGTTCGCGTGTCGCTGGCAGGTTTGCGGCTTCAGCGGTGGTTCCCGCGGCTGAAGCCGGGTTCGCGGCTGTAGCGGCTTTAGCAGCTAAAGCAGCTTCTTTAGAGTTTCCCTTTTGGGGCGGCACCCACCAGTTTGCCATGCAACCTGAACCGCCAGCCCTTTCCAACACCTGGGGGAAAGGTGCCTGCCCTTTTTGGTAGTTTAAAATTTCTGTTTCCTGGGTGGGATCCCTTCCCCTCAATTGTCTAAAAGGTTCCCCAGCTGCCCTTGGTTTTGACTCTCCTTTCAGATGCCTCCCTCAGTTCCCCTGTACCTATTTTCTTATGTGTTATGATCATGAAAGGATGCTGGATATTATTAAAAGATTTTTCTGCATCAATTGAGAGAATCACATGGTCTTTGTTTCTTATTTTGATATGATGAATTATATTTATAGATTTGTGTATGCTGAACAAGGCTTGAGACCCTGGGTTATAGCTCACTTTGTCTTGGTGCATAATTTTTATGCATTGCTGGATTCTGTTTGGTAGGATCTTCTTGAGTATTTTTGCATCAATATTCATTAGAGATTTTGGTCTATAATTTTCTTTTCTTATTGGTTCTTTTCCTAATTTGATGATAATATCCCATAGATTAAAAAATAACAACTCTATTCAGATATAATTTAAAAACTCCACAATTCACCCATTTCGAGTATAGACTTCAAGACTACACATTTATGGATCACTTGTATAGTTTGTTGTTTGTTACTAGAGAAGTTTCCCTTAAGTTGCAGAGGAGAGAAACAAAGGATGGAATAAAGGAAAGAACAGAATGGGGATATCAAGCTAATGAGATAGAGAGAATTGGAGGAAAGTGACGGATGGTTGAAGGGAGAGAGGAACAGAGGGAAACAAAGAAAGAGAAAATGATTATACTTAGTGACTCACACCTATAATCCTAGCCATCTGGCATGCTAACATGAGTAGAATTCTTGAATGAAGTGATGTTGAGAATGGACAGAGCAAATGACATACCCTGTCTCTATTAAGAAGAAAAAAAATATCTAAGCATTTTGACAGTCATCTGTAGTCCTAGTCACAAGGGAGTCTCAGGCAGGATGATTGCCTTAATCCTGGAGTTTGAGGTTGCCCTGATATAGGCTGAGGCCACGAAAGACTGGCCAGGGCCACATATGGAAACCGTATCTCAAAAATACCATATACACTCACATACACTCCCATGCACAGACAAAACCACAAACCAACCAACAACTATTATCATTATCTAAAAACACCAGAATTATGTTTATGGTTCAAGCACCACAGTAGACATGATTATGACCTGTGAAGCTATGACAAAATTGAGTCTTTCAACAGTGACAGCACATTTGTAAGCTTCTCTGAAATGCATATTGTCAGGTAGGTGTCAAATAGGTCCTTGAACATTGCTTGTGGCTCACTGTGTAGGGTGATGGCCCCATATAACGAGGGTGGTGAGTTCAAACCCTGCCCTTGCAAAACTGCAACAAAAAATAGCTGAGTGTTTTTCTGGGTTCCTGCAGTGCCAGCTACTCTGGAGGCTGAGGTAAAACAATCACCTAAGCTCAGGAGTAGGAGCTTGTTGTGAGCTGTGATGTCACAGCAAACTACTGAGTTTGACAAAGTGAAACTTTTTTTCAAAAAAAGGAAACAATAAACAAATAGTGTCCTACTTAAGTGACTCCATGAAGTTATGTCAGCTGTGATGCAGCTTGAGTCACACTGCTGTACAAAATGTCAACTGTTATGTCAGCTTAGTGCGAGAATCCCTACCATCAATGGAATGAATAAGACAGAAATGGGAGATCACATTTCTGTCTGTGGATGGAGGGCTAAGTGTCCTTGCTCAAACACTTGAGGAACACCAGCCGAAGTTAGCAGAAAAGGCCACCTTTTATCTTTGACCAGAATTGTGGATCCTGGGACATTACAGGATGAAGTCACTACATGGTCACCATGGATAACTTCACAATGAGTGTTGCCCTGCATCACCATCTTTAATCTGATCCTTATTACTGATAAGAATGTGGAGTGGCTATTAGTTTTTGTCCTTGGGTACAAATGGTTACAAACAAGTGGGTTTTTTTCTCCACACTCAATTGTATTTCAAAAAAAAAAAAATACAAATTTTTTTGTATATCTGGCCAAGGTATTCAAAACACTTACTTTCTTTTCATGTCATAAATTTATTAGCAAGTGGAAGAGTGTGATTTAAACCTAGTGCTTCCCTGGGATTTTATAAGCCATGAATTCAAGCACAATGATCATACAGTAATTTCACAGACCTGACAGGTACGTCACATAATTCTCAGTTCTACTTTTCTTGAGATTTTATTTTGTTCTCTAGAATAGGTTTGTTTCTAAAGATAGGTGTCTCACTGAAGGTCCTCTCTCAAAATCTAGTTAGGCTATGTGTCCAGTAGTGTACTCCATACCTGCACTTATTTACTGATCATGGGAAATATCAGCCTATCTGCAACTTTCCTACATTCATGACCTCCAGGCCAGCTGTGTCAAAAAGAAGAGTTATGTTAGGCCACATGTTCAATACTCAATCACTAATGAAACATGATAAGCAAAAAGGAGAAGTGAGCACAATTGTTTTGATATCTGCCACCTCCGATATGCAAAACAGTCCTGAAATGATACCTATGAGTCACTGGTACCTGAGGATTAGACACTCCTCAAAGTGCCTGATAAGTTCATTTCTTAAGTAGAGCTCAATGACTTTTAGCATGCATGACTACATTATTTGTTTTCCCTGGGAGGCCAAGGTGGACTGGCCCCTTAGCTCATGGGTTGGAGACAAGGCTGAACAACTACAAGATACCCTCAGCCCTGATCACAAACCCGATTTGAACTAAATTAGAAGAGTTTGTCAAGGGTTGTGGACCACGACTTTAGTTCCATATTCCAGTGGCTGAGGCAGGAGGATCCCTTAAACTCAAGAGTTGGATGTTGCTGTGTGCTAGGCTGATGCCATGACACTCTTGCCTGGGCAACAATGTGAGAGTCTGCCTCATGAAATATAATAAAAGAAAGAAAGAAAGAAAAAAAAAAAGAAAGAAAGAAAGAAAGAAAGAAAGAAAGAAAGAAAGAAAGAAAGAAAGAAAGAAAGAAAGAAAGAAAATTGGCTAGGCACAGTTTCCAAGAGACGATATGCAAGGAGAGGTCAGTAGGCAGATGGAATATGAGACTACATAAAGGAGGAGATTTATTGTGGCCCCCTGGGGTGGGTGAACAATGATTTAGGACAAATGGGTTTGGGTTTGGTTTCTTAGGATATTTCCAGTTGATATGATGGGTAGGGGTTCTCCACAGATGACTGGTCCCTGGCCTTGGACTGATTGTGGGAATGAAATGTTGGCCCTGATTGATTGAGCCCATAATAAGAGGTGGAAGGTATTCTCTGCATTTTTAGAACGCATATGAAAACCCTGATTTGAATCAAGAATTCACAGTGTGGACAGTATCTAGTGACTACATGAATCTAGTTTAATAAAGAGTAAGAGTTACATAAAATTCAAAGACATGATTAATACAGTTTGTAGGAAAAAAATTTATGAGAGAATAATTTCTATAGTTAACTAATCTAGGGGAAATCTTTCAATTCTAGATCTGTGATCAAATGTAAAAATGAGAAGTAAGTTCCCTACCAATGGTTTTTCTCCATTTATGTATTGAGACAGAGTCTCATTTTGTTGCCCTCCATAGCCTGCCCTGGTATCATATTTTATAGCAAACTTCTAGTGTTGTCTTCAAGCAAAGCTATTCCCTCAGCTGGTACTCTAGGAGTATTCATAACAAGCACAAATTTCTTATTCTTCAGTGATGGGTATCTCACTAGTGTTCCAAGTCAGAAACTCAGACAATCCAACTGATGGGTCCTCCCAAAGTGCCAAGATGACAGGCATAAAACACCACTGCTGGCCCCCAACCATAGTTTGAAAAATATTCCAAATTCAAGGTCTGGAGTGATGGCTCACACCTGTAGTTCTAACACTCTTGCAGGGAGAAGCAGGTGGTACAAAGTAACTGGGCACTGTTTGGGAGCACCTGGACTCCCAGATGCTCAGGAGGCTGAGGCAAAAGGATCTTTCAACCCAAGAGTTTGAGATTGCTGTTACCCAGGTGTAAGGGGTCAGACCCTGTCTCATGGAAAATGAAAATGACAACTTCAGTAGGATGGAACAATGTGCCTTCCACATTAATTCATGGTAATCTGTGTATGAGCAGGGTTGACTGTCTCTCAAGTTTTCTCACAATGTGTGTATTTCTTATGCTGTGAGCCTTTTGAGCACCTCAAGTTTTGGAAAACATTGTCAAGTAGCTTCACTGAAATATATAGTTCACCCTTTGAAAGTGTACAATTCTGTGCTTCTTAGTATAGTCACACAATTGTACAGCTATCATCACAATCTAATTTTAGAACTTTGTTTTCTCCCCACACACAAGATATGTTAATAGCTACTACCAATCACTTTCATCTTCCCCACAACCGCCCCACAACCACCACCTACTACTAGCAGACAATTTGGCTTGTCTGAATGTTTTCTTCTTAGTTCAGTATTTCTCTGTGTGGTCTTTGTAAGTGGCCTTATTCCCTTATCATAATGATTTTAAATTTTATTCCTATTGTAACATAAATGTGTACTTTATTCCTTTTAATTGTTGAAACATATTCCATCATGTAAATATAGCAGGTTATATATATATCCAATCATCTGTAAATTGCATTAGTAATCCTAAAGACATTCCCTTCTCATCTAATATTTTTAAAAGATTTTATCAAGAAGATGTGTGGTCTCTGTCAAAAGCCTTTTCTGTGTCTCTTGACACAACCATGTGGTTTTACTTGTTAATTCTATTAATTTAGTGTGTTCTATTAGTTGATTTTTCTGTATTCAGCTAGACTGGCAATCTTGGTAACAAATTCCATTTGGAATACATGTATAAAATATATTGTATGCTACTAGACTTTTCTTGCACTTATACAGTGTATCTTTTATAGATTGGATACTGTGTTTCCCATTTGCACTGTAAGAATACACTGGTACCATCATAACTTAAGGAAATGCAAGCTGCCAACCTAAAGTAATCCTCCTGATGTTATTTGTCTCAACAGCTGAGAGTTCATGCTAATACCATCACTGCAGGGGAAGCTTTGTACTTATTTCTTGGACAAGTGGGCTCTTATTATATTGCTCAGTTGAGTCTGAAGCCCCTTAGTTTCCAGTGATCTTTCTGCCTCGGCCCCTAAAATTGTTGGGATTATAGGTGTGAGCTACGGTTCTCATCCATGCTTACGTTTTCATGAATATTTTTCTCATAAATAAAAGCCCATAGATTAAAAAATAACAAGTCCCCTCAGCTTCTTGGTAGGCGTGGGAGCCAGCCGGGAATTTCAGAATGATTCCACTGAATGGGTAGAGGTATGAAGAGGCAGCCAAGCAGGCTGGGGATGGACCACCCACAGAGTGTAGTGGCTGAAGGTTCAAGCATTGATAGGCTCAGAGATATTTGCACTCACATTTGCTGGCTCTCTGCATGGTGTGGTACAAAGCTATAAAGAAACATCCTTCCCTTTGGCTGAGAAGGGGAACAAGATGGCGGCCAAGTAACAGATTTTGTGTTAGCAGGTACAGTGAGATTGAGAAGAGAAGACCCCAGGTATCTCTGGCTGGTGGGTTCTGCCCAGAAACTCCCCTTTTGTGACACAGGGAGTCAGTGAGACACTTATGGACCACATGAAGACAAAAGTGGAGGAAACCAGCAAGTGTTAGTTGCATTTGTTCAGTCAGAAGCTGCCTGTGGCTGTAACCATAGCAACAGCAAGACTGCAATGAGGAAAAGCTTTACCTGTGGGCTGATTTGTTTTTTGTGAACTTGGGAACTTGATAAAACTGCTTTGGGAGATCTTGGGCAGGTGTGTGGATAACTTTGGGCTTTGCCTGGGGCCCCAGACTGAGCTGCTGAGCCAAAAAGAAGCTAATATTGTTCAGCTGTGGGCTGCCCACACAGCTACTGTGGGGGAGATGCTCCTGCAGGTTGCAGCATGGGAAGTGGTGGGGAGATCTTGGGCAAGTAATCTAGGGACTAAGCTTCCCAAAGGTGGGGACTGAGGTGCTGGGGAAGAGCAGAAATCTAAGTGCTTGGCAGGTTAACAGCCTTGGCTTTAGGGCCATAGAGTGAGAAAAGTTTTTTCACATGGGAAAAGTGGGCAGCCATGCCAGGAGACATGCCAGCAATAAGTGCTTTCCTTGAAAACCTTCTGTTTAGCTACATTTCACAGTTTGGAGTGTCTTTTAAGCAGGTTGAGGAGAAATTTGGGCTCCCAATACTGCGGGGTCTGAGAAATCATCAGAGGCCTCCAGTCTCCATCTTGTACAGCTGTATCACACTGTTATTAACATCTCATACCTCAGAAGATCACCTGTTACCTGGACAATATTCACCAAGATATATATACTGTTTGTTTTTTTGGTTTGAATTTTGTTTGTTTGTTTGTTTTGTTTTTTCTTAATTGTATCATTTTTTCTTGACTTTTTTTTCTTTTTTCTTTCCTCTTTTCCAATTACTCTATTTTAAATATGGTGTTCCATTTGTGCCTTATTTAACAATTAGAATTTCATTTTTGCCAATATTTTTTCTCCATTATTTGTTTTTTCACTCAATTTTATCTTGTATGGGGTTTTGATTGTTTGTTTTGGTTTGATTTATAGTATTTTTGTCTTTCTTCTCTATCTAGTGGAAGCGAGGTTCTGTGTGATATGGCTGGCAAAGATCTGTTGACTTAAATGGAACCACCCAACCCAGAACCCAAGAGGTTGGGGATTTTTAAGGTTTGGTCATAGTACCCTACTATACACCTATATTATTCCTGTCTCCTTCCATCAGTGCCTTTCAGATATTTGTCAACATTTCCTTTTCCTCATCTTCTCTTATTTCTTTTTTTCCTTTCCCTTTTAAATATATATCTTTTCCCATTCATGCTCTTCAATCTTCTCCTTCTGGTCCTGTACCAAAAGGACTCATTAAAATTTTAGGCCAGAGGCACAGTAACTTAAATGTCAAAAGAACATGAAAGAAAAATTAGGGCAAGAAGAACTCATGAAAATAATCAGGAGAAAAAATCCTGGCAACATGAAATGCCATCAGCCAACCTCTGCCTCTTTAGAGTGCCATTTATGCCATTCACATTAATTGAGGTTATTGATAACCCTGGTAGTATTTCGGGTATCAAGTTTTTCAAAAGTACAGCAGGCATTTTTAATCCTTTTGCCACTGTGGAAGTTGGAATTTGATCAAAAGTTTCTGAGTGAGTTTACTTTGGTGATGGAGCATTGTGCTGTTAATTATGGAGGATAGGTATGAGAATATATTGGAGAACTGCTTTAGTTATGGCAAATTTCTTCAACATGTGAATGTCATTAAAGTATTTAATTTCTCCATCATAAATTAAACTCAGTTTAGGTGGATACAGAATCTTGGGTTGAAAGTTATTTTGTTTAAGGAGATTAAAGGTCAATGACCCTCCTCATCTAGCTTGAAACGTTACAACAGATAGATCTTCAGTCATTCTAATATTCATCCCATTGTAGGTTATGGTTTTCTTACCTCTGGCTGCTTTCAGAATTTTCTGCTTCATATTAACTTTGGCTAAGCTAATTATAATGTGTCTGTGAGGTTTCTTATTTGAGTTGAGACATGCTGGTGTTCTGAAACTGTGTGCTATCTGAATTTCAGAATCTCTTGGCAACTCTGGGAAATTTTCTTTAGTTATTTCATGAAGAAGAGCATCTGTATCCTTCAAAGTAACCTCATCACCATCAGGTATTCCCAAGATCTCTTCAAATTATACCAGAGCTCTCTGAGAGAATGATCCATTATTGCTTTACAATTCTCTTTCTTCTTGAGTATTTGGGAGCATTGAATAGCTTTGTGTTCAGTGTCAGAGATCCTTTCTTCTGCCTGCTCCATTCTGTTACTGAGGGATTCTCCTGTATTACTCAGATCTTTGAAGGAATCAAGTTGTTGCCTCAATGTTTCAAAATCTTTGTTGATTTTGTCTTTGAATTTGTTGAATTCTTGAGACATCTTTTGAATTACTTCTTGAAATTATAATTCCATCTTTACCTCCATGCTGTTGATCTTATTTGCTATATAAATTCTGATCTCAATTTCTGACATCTCAGCCATTTGTTTCTGAATGTGATCTTGTGCTGTGTATGCCACATTGTTCCTTGGGGGAGTCAATCTACTCTGATTATTCATGTTGCAGAATTTTTCTGCTTATTCTGCCTCATGATTGTATTTTACTGCATGGCTAGATGGACAGATAAGGTTAAATTGGATTGGGAGCCCCTGGAGTTGTGGATAACCAGCCCTTTGTCAAGGATCTGGGACTGGTGACTGCAGCTTTTCCCCCTACAACTGTATACAGCACCCATACTGTATTGCAGTCTGAGGCTGAGGAAACCTGGTTTGTTGTGTTAGGGTTAGGTGGCTCTGTCTTTCTTTCAGCTGATACTTGTCTAATTCTAGTAAATCAGTGACTCTGTTTTGAAATCTTAGCTGTGGAAGAAAGGGTGGCACTCGATCAGCAGAGATCTCACAGACCACCAATGTTTGTATAAAAGGTTTTTATTGGTGAGGGAGGGATGGTACAGAGCAGAATCAAGAAGGAGAGAAAAGAAGAGAGAGAGGGGGGAGAAAAGAACGAGAGGAAAAGAGAGAATGGGGAGAGAGAGAGGAGAGCCCAAGAGAAAGAGAGAGAGAGAGAGGCCATTTATATAAGTTCGGTTAGGGGAAGTCTTAGAATGGTGACGGAATGGTAGGATAGCCAATAAGGAGTTACTGCTCTGGCCAGAAGAGCTGTTAGGGGCAGTTCATAAGTTTGAAATTTTTAGTGGGTAGCTTTAACTTTAAGAGTCAGACAGCTAATCTTGGTCTGTAGAAAGTAGGAAGGGGCTTTTCTGGGGGAGAGGCTTTCTCTGGGGCAATTACCTAACATTCCACCCTTCTTGATATGTTAAAAATAGGGGGTTGGCCTTGGGATAGGGGACATGGAGTTCTCTCTTCTGTAGTTTCTTCCTGCTCAGAGGGGCTCCTAGTTTCAATTGGCCAACTAGAGGATGATTATAATCTTTTTCATTAGGAGTATGTAAGTTTTTGCTTTTACACTACCCTTTTAGCGTGGCTGTTTAGAAGTGGTGTTCAAAAAAGTCTTGTGGCTTGGAGTAGAGTGTAGTCCATTCACGAAACCAGTTCCTTTTTGTTGTAGGTTTGGAGCTGTATCTGGGGTGTAGGTTTGGAGCATTAATTGAATAGTTATCTGTAGAGACAACTTTGAGAGTTGAGTTTGAATAAAATGAGTTATTGGGTAGGAAATGTTATCTGTGTCTGTGCCTATGCCAGTCGTGATTCTTACCAATGTCAGTAAGGAAAGTATGGCAACTTAGGCAGTTCAATTTACACGGGATATTTGATAGAGAGAAAGAGGAGGTAACGGAAAAGGTTCATCTTCTGCAATAATTTTAAAATTAGGTAGTAACATAAATACTAAACAGAGACTCTGAATGTGGATAGGGGGAATTCGGTATAATTTGTTTCCCGCAGAGAAACTGGCAGGAAGGATGGCACTTTCTGTGTAACTTTCTTTTTTCTTTTTTTCTTTATTTATTTATTTATTTTTGGAAGAAAAAATGACTATATTAGAGCACTTTGATAGTTTCAGACCTGATAGGGGAATGGTGTAGGTAAAGTTGAAGCAAAGAGGGTATGACTGGATGACTTGATTGAGTGAGGGCACAAAAAGTTTAGTTTTCTGTGTGCAATTTGTTAAATTAAGAGATGTATGGTCTGAAAGGTTACAAGATAAAATGTTAGGAATTATGATTGGGGAAGCCTGAAGTTTAAAGTGTAAAGATATTTTTTAACTTTCTCTGAAGATTGAAGATGGAAAGAAATATGGAAGTTCTATGGGATATCTGAGGCTTTGGTTAAGTTTTGAGAAATGGTGGAGGTGAATTTAGATTTATTGTTGGATTATAAAGAACAGGGGATGCCAAAGTGGGGAATAATGTTTTTGAGAATGATACAGAAAACAGTGGTAGCCTTCTTGTTTGTAGTATAAAAGGGTTTAATTCAATTGGAGAAGGTATTTACTAATAATAAGGTATTTATAACATTTGATCTTAGGTACATCTATGAAATTCAGTTGCTAGTTTGTTTCAGGAAGAAGTTTCCTAGCCTGGTGAATTGAAAAGTGTGGGAGGTGAGACTTTGTTTGTGGGTTGGAGTGCTGGTAGATTTTACAGGATGATGTAATTTGATTTAGAAATTCTGAATTTATCAGAATAAAATTTTTGAGAAATTATAGTTAAGATTGAGAGTTGGGGTTAAATAGCTTGTGGTGATAGATGAGGAAGTTACGAGTAGAAGTTTTATTCATTTTCTTTTACTGTAGTAGTAATATGAATAGAAACAAGCAAGAGGTGAGAGGAGGTGTCAGGAGATGAGCATTGGAGATCAGTCGTATGTACTGTATGGTGGGCTCAGTTGTTATTCTTTGATATAGGTGAGTGGATAGATTTATGTGAATGGCAATGGACAATGCTTATAGTCGTAGGTAATTTAGAAGCTTTTCATAGTTTGATAATAAAGTGAGAGTTAAGAGGTCCTTCTCGTATGTTGGAGAGATAAGGAAGAAGAGTGTCTAGTGTTTGGAGGTAATTGTGAGTGGGTGACAAGTCAAAGGGAGTAGGTAAGAGGGATGTAGAATCGAGTGTGGGACATGTATTAAAAGATAATGATGAGTCAGATAAGAGGGAAGTTTGAAGGTTAAGAATGTGGCATGGTGGTAAGGTTTGAAGATTTTGTATGCTAAAAGATCAGATAGAGGATGAGGGGATAAGATAGTAGTAGGGGAACCAAAAGTGGGTGTCTCTGATTTTTTGTATTAGAGTAACTGTGGCTGCCAATGTCTTGAGATAAGTGGTTGAACCTTGAACAGTGTGATCTAATTGGTTTGAGAGATACGTAAACTGGACTAAAGGTGCTGCCTAGCTGATGTTTAAGTATGCTGAAAGAAAATATACATTTTTTTGTAATATATAGGAGGAAGTAATATATAGGCAAGAAAGAGTAGATAGGTGGAGGGCTGGAAACTCTAATAAAGCACGCTGTAAAGATTTGAAAGAAGTGGAAATGGAGGTTAGGAGAGGCTTATGAGGGTTACTTCAAGTAGCATTATATAAAGGATCAGTTAAGAGAGAAAATGTGTGAATTAATGCCCTGAGGTATTCAGAAAAAGGAGAGGAGTTCTTGTTTTGTGGTGGGTAGAGGAAAGTTGAAAAGAAGGCTTTTTTTGTCTATGGTAATAGCTTTGAAGTCTGGGGACAAAAAGACATTAAGGCAAGTGACTTTTTGTTGGACTAATTAAAACTTTGAGGGAGAGATCCGATATCCCTTATCTGTAAGGGAATTAAGGAGGGAACAGGCGTTTTGTTTAGAGTTATGTAAGGTGGAATTACAGAGCAGGATGTTATTGATATAGTAAAATAAGGTTGAAGTAGAGGGATCATAGGATTGGAGGTCTTGTGATAATGTCTGGTCAAATCAGTGGGGGCTGTCACAAAATCCTTGGGGAAGTACAGTTCAATTAAGTTGGGAAGAAGTCTGAGAAGTAGGGTAAGTCCTTGTGAAGGCAAATAGGTTCTGGCAATTAGGGTGTAAGGGAATGGAGAAGAAGGTATCTTTGAGGTCTATCAAGGAGAAATAAGTGGTTTAAGGTGGGATGGTTGATAGGAGCGTGTATGGATTAGGGACTACTGGGTGTATAGAAATGATCACAGAGTTGATGAGTGTTATATCTTCTACTAAGAAACAGGTGCCATTAGTTTTGTTTTTTTTTGTTTTTTTTCTATTATGGGAGTATTATATGGTTAGTGGGAAGGCTGTAAACCCCCACCCCTTTTTAGGAAATTCTGTATAATAGATTGAAGTTTTAGGAGACTAGATTGGGAAGTAGATATTGACGTTGAGAAAGAAAAACAGAGGGGTCTTTTAGTTTAATAATAATTGGAGAGCAGGAGGCAATTGAGGGGGTTTTAGTATCTTAAATTTTAGGATTTACCTGTTCTGGTGGAATGGGCCAGGGTAATGGTCTTTGATGGCTCGAGAAAGGATGAAGAAGAGTGAGGTAGAAGGAGATGTGTCAGCATCTATCAATTTAAGATCAAAATTGAGAGTGGTACCTAATTTGAAAAGTATATCATGGCCCAGGAGGGGAATTGGACAGGAAGGTAGTACCAAAAAGGAATTTATAAATGAGAAATTGTCAATCATGCAGTGTAAAAACAAGTTTGATGTGGATGGTGGGAAATATCCTCTACCCTGACAATAGAGGTGGGCAACAGAGAGGTAGGACCGCTGGACTCTTTAAGAATTGAGAAGCTAGTTCCTGTGTCTAATAGGAAGGCGATCATCCTACCTGACACCATCATGGTAACTCTTGGCTCCATAGAGGTGATCTTCATCGGGTGAGAGAAGCCAGGGTCTTGTTAGTCTTTAGAAGATGCAAGCCCCAACAAGTCTGCTGTAGGTGCCACAGGTTGACTGTCCCCATGTCCTCTTTGGGCTAAGGGGCAGTCAGCTTTCCTTTTTTTTTTTTTTTTTTTTTTTTGTAGAGACACATTTTCAATTTATAATCCTCAGTAGAGTTCCCTGGCGTAACCATGCTCAAAGCAACCACCAAAACCTGGGGTT
>CAUYPK010138301.1:0-103585 GCA_963574355.1 Loris lydekkerianus
CCGAGCCGCCACGGGGGGGCGCTCGGGGTTTCGGGGGGGAGGGTGGGGGGGTTGTTGGGTGGTTGGTGTGTGGTCCGATATGTTGTTGGGCGCCTGTTTGGGTGTGACCTCCCCGACTCGTTTGTGGTTGTGGGGGCGCCACCCCCCCCAGCACGCCCAGTCATGAGGTGGCTCACTCCCCACAGGACGCCCAGTCAAGAGGTGGCTCACTGCCCCCAGGACCCCCAGTCGGGAGGTGGCTCACTGCCCCCAGGACAGCCAGTCAGGAGGTGGCTCACTGCCCGCAGGACGGCCAGTCAGGAGGTGGCTCACTGCCCCCAGGACGGCCAGTCAGGAGGTGGCTCACTGCCCACAGGACGCCCAGTCTGGAGGTGGCTCACTGCCCACAGGACGCCCAGTCGGGAGGTGGCTCACTTCCCACAGGACGCCCAGTCAGGAGGTGGCTCACTGCCCCCAGGACGCCCAGTCAGGAGGTGGCTCACTGCCCCCAGGACGGCCAGTCGGGAGGTGGCTCACTGCCCCCAGGACGCCCAGTGAGGGGGTGGCCTGCTCTTACCTGTTCTCTTCATCCTTGAGCTGGGGTCTCCTTTAAAATCCTCCTTTTCCTTGTTTCACCCACCCACCCCTTTTCTTGGGGACTCTTTTCTTTGTCTCCTGGAACTTTTCCTGGTGTGCCTAATTCCTGGAGGCTGCAGCGGCTTCGGAGATGCCGCCCCACCTCGCTGCACACACAACCCTGCCAATCGATTCAGAAAACGATTAGTTACAGCACAGTAGCGCTGCTAACTGTGGCATTTTGCTTTGCAGTTATTGATACATCATCAGAATTGAGAAGCGATAGTCAGGAGGGGAGGAGAGGGGCCAGCCAGGGAGCGGCGGATGTCAGGGAGCTGGGCTCTCCGGGGCTGGCTGTGAGGCCCGCAGGGAGGCTGGGGCCTGGGTTGTCCTCCTCACAGCCCCCACCTGGCCTCATGCAGATGCAGGAAGGCCGATTTGGGGCAGGTGTGTGACTGTGCAGTGCTTGCCCAAGTAGATAGGAGGCCCCTTGCTTCTCCTTCCTCCCCTTCCCCTTTTCTGCCTTTGCTGGACACCACTGCCCCCACTAGCCAGGACTGAGTGCTGGGCGGAGCCAAGGGGAGCGTTTCTGGTTCTATTAATGGACAGAGTCACCCCAATAGCCCAACTAGGGAGAGACTCAAGGCCTGAATCAGCCAGGGCTGCTCAGGGAAATAGCCCTAGGACCTGGGTTGTTGAGTAGGTAGGCAGATGGGTGGGTGGATACATAGATTGATCAATTGATTGATTGATTAATTTTAACAAATTGACTCATATGACTGTGAGGTCTGCTGAATCTGAAGTCTATAGGGCAAGTGGCACCTGGAGCCTCAGCCAGGAGTCCATGCTGCTGTCTTGAGCTTTCATTTTTTCCTCCAAAAAAGCTCAGTTTTTGCTCTTAAGGTCTTTCAAGTAATTGGATGACGCCTGCACACCCCGGTCACGGAAGGCCATCTCACTGATGAAAGCCAGCTGCCTGGGGGTGCCACCACAACCACAGAACTTCAGTCCCATCCAGCAATAGCGAGATTTGCACTGCAGGGAATGCCTAGGGACTAGGGCCTGGCCAAGTGGAAACATGACACAGACCATCAAATGCCCAGAAACCAGCAGTCTGATGGCTGGGGTTCCACAGATAGGCCTGCGGGGACAGTGAGCACCTGGGCCAGGAGGCGACACTTCCCAGTACTTGATGGGACACAGGCTCCTAACTTCCACTAGAGTTTTAAGGCTATGTAGGGTGGGGTCTGCGGCAGAGTGACTTGTCTGCATCAGTGAGAGAGCCCCACACCCAGGCAGACATCAGGGGGTGCTGCAGGGAGGGAGGAGTCCTCAACAGTGAGCTGCTCCTGCCCTCTGTGAGCCTGCAGGAGGCCCACTCACCTCTGCGATGCCCCAGGGCTGGGCAGACAGGCCCCTCCACAGTGGGAATGACAGCCACTATGTGCTATCCTGGCAGCAGGACAAGGGGTCAGGAAGGAGAAGAAGACCCTGGGGGGAACACAGGAGGTTTCCCTAGGAGGGTGTGAAGGACGGCAAGCCCAAGGTTTGGGAGAGGGCCTGGAAAGGGGATGTGGCCACCTCAACCTGGGCCTCAGCAGCACTCCAGGGGATTTTAAGCATTTTTTGCGTTTTAAAAATCTGCACTAGGGGCAGGTGGGAAATGCATGGTAAGAAGGAGAGATTAAAGGTAGGGAAATGAATCAGGAGCCCATAGAAAGAGTTGGAAGCCAGAAGTACCATTCACTCATTCATTCCCTCACTTATTCATTCATTCGCTCATTCACTCACTCGTTCACTCATTCATTCACTCACTCTTTCATTCACTCATTCATTCATTCCCTCGCTTATTCACTCATTCACAATTACTGATCTGTGCTAAGCACCGGGCCCTGTTCAGGCACTGAGGACCAAAGGCAGACTCAGTGTCTCATGAGGAAGCTTCATTTTAAGGTGTCAATGCTAATGAAAGCTCAAGTGAAGGTGATGCTAATTCCTGATTGTGGTTCTAAGGCCATGAGGAAGAAGGCAGTGCCAGGGCACAGGGGCTGGGGACGGAGCTTCAGATCCAGAGGTCAGGAGGCCCCTGGGGGGGACCTGAGTAAGCAGCGGTTGACCAACAGTTGACAAACTCAAGGAGGCTCAACTGAGGCCAGAAACTCGTGTGCAAAGGCCGTGAGGTCCAGTGTAAAAAGAAGGCCCTGTGGGAGGGCAGAGGGGCAGCAGGGTGGTCAGCAGGGGGGCAGTACTGCCCACGGGACTCTACAGCAGCTGGGGGTGGAAGGCTCCAGAGTTTGGGCTGAGACCACTGGTCACATGACACCCCCTGCCTGTCTGCCTGCTGTCCTTTCCTTCTGAGTGTGCAAAACCCGCTATGCTATGAACATGAGTCAAGATCGGGCTCTGTCTGAGATGGAGCTGCTACAGCAAGAGACAGCGACTGGGTGGCTTAAACAGCGTACATTTCCTCCTTACATCTGTGGAGCCTGGGAAGTCCCAGATCTAGGTGCCAGCTGTGTCCTCTCATGGGGGAGGGGAGAGAACGAGAGAGATGAAGAGAGGCTCCTCTTGGCAGGGCACTAATCCCATTATGAGGGCTCCACCCTTATGACCGTCTCAGCTCCCAAAGGCCCAGCCTCCAAATATTGCATTGGGGGTTGGGGCTTCAACATGTGAATTTGGGAACCACAATTCAGACCACAACAGACTCAGTCCCTACTGCCAGCTGACAAAAGCTGGCAGAGTGCCAGGTCTCCCCAATTTGCCTCAGAGGGAGAATGTCAGGCTGCCTTTGGTGATGCCAACAGGTTCTGATGAGAGGACAGCCTTGCTGCCCTCTGAGTGTCCAGCTAGAATGCAAGGTACATGCTTTGGGTTCAGGGCAGCCTCACATGGGACACTGCATTTCCCGTGGAATGGAGCCCATGCTCAGGACCTACAGCTGGTAACCGGGTGGTGCTGATGAGTTGCTCCCAATAGTGCTCTACTGGCTCAAGAGAAGATCTGGGGCTCATCCTGGGGACAGGTGACACGGGCCATCCCAGCATGTGTCCAACATTGCCAGCCTATTGACACACTTCCCGCTGACCCCGCAGCATTTTTAATATTGAGACTCTCACCGCAGATTCCAGCACCCCAGAGCTGGAAGTGTGTTTACCAGGAGGTGGTAAACAGATGTCTCACTGCACCTTCTCCCAGCCCAATGCTTCCTCATCTGCAGCGTTCAAAAGATGCCATTCCCACGACACTCTGTCCTGTGATATTTTTAATCAGGAGTGTGGGAGAGCGTGTGTCTGATGCACTCCAGATATTCAGAGATTGAAAATGGTTTTGTTTTCTTGTTTTCTTTTTAAAATGCAGTGTGAAGTCAAAACAGTGGAGGAAACTCTGCCAGCATTTCCCCTGAGCTGGTCTGCAGCCCCTTCAGCTGGGAACCTGTCCCTGGAGCCACCCCAACTGC
This sequence comes from Loris lydekkerianus, assembly GCA_963574355.1. Classification (NCBI taxonomy): domain Eukaryota; kingdom Metazoa; phylum Chordata; class Mammalia; order Primates; family Lorisidae; genus Loris; species Loris lydekkerianus. Next base: position 4,016 of record CAUYPK010138301.1, read on the forward strand.
GAACAGGTGCGTTCCCTGCTACACAGCACTTTCTGCTCTGCTGCGGCCATTTCTCAGCTTGGTGCTTCTGCGAGGCCTGGGGGGCCCGCAGCCATGGGGGGCCGGGGCGTGTGAGGCCCACAGGGTGAGCCGTGGTCTGCAGAGAGGAGGGTCCGCACTGCCCCACCCCCCTCTTGGCTTGACCCCCCCTGTGTTTTTCACCTGCCCTTCCTCAATCCCCTCACTAAAATACACATCAGAGAAGGTATAATAGATAATTAATAGACTGATCAGCCAGCAGGGGAGGTAAGTAGATAAATAATTTTAATTATCCTTGAGTTGCCCATAAATTCCCTCACTGCCTTTTTATTAAAGTCTCTGTTTACAGGAGTCATTTATACTCCATGTCATTTTGCCTCCCCGCCTCTGAGGTGGCTCCCACCGCATCTGACCTAGGGTGGAATAACATGGTGTGACCAAAAGATCCTTTCCCGGCAGGCCCAGGCTCGGGCACAGGTGTGGGAAAGGTCTGCCCCAGTAGCCAGGCCGGCCAGATGGTGCCCAGCTTACCCGGCTTGCTGGGGACCTCCTCCCAGCACCGAGGTGGCCATGGCCGACGTCTAGGCCCAACTCAGAAACCTTCATTATACTTGGCACCTGAGCTATAGGTATGAGCTCATTCTTCTCCCCAGGGATGGCCTTGGCCTATTAATAGCCTCGGCTGAGGTTCCCTTGCTGCTCCAAATGCCAAGACAGAAAGTGGGTTAATAAATATAAAAGAAAACTCCCTCAGAGGGCCCAGAGCCAAACTTTGCCAGTTGTGGCTGTCAGGCTCCAGACAAGGCGCAGCCCCCAACCTCTCCTCCTCCTCCCGACAGAGGCCGAGTACTCATGTCAGAGCCGAGGATGGGGGAGGATGGCACCCAGGAGGGTGCAACTGGGGCCATCCTGCATCTGGAAGCCCAGACAGGTGTCCTTGGCTCTCTTGTGCCTTCCCCGTGGCCGGCGCCCATTCCACTCGCATTGTAACACCCACTTAGCAGCGTGAAAGGGGAGCGGGAGGAGTGTCCTTCGGGACGGCCCCTCCTCATCTCACGCCCACTGCTGGAGTCTGTGACAAGAATAGTTCAGCCTGAGTTAGAAACACTTTAAGAAGAGAGTTGAGCCCCAGGATCAGAACAGGGAGGAGACAGGACACCATGGACAGCTCTCAGAGGGCAGGAAGTAGGCTCTATCCACAGAAATGTCAGGAGTGTCACCTGCGTAGCCGACATTCTACGTGTATGTCCGAGCTGCCCAACCTGGGCTGTGTTTATTCTCTAATGATGCCAGGACACAGTTCAGGGAGGTCATAGCCAACAGCTAGGCCCTGGCAGAGCTTTAGGCTCACACCCGGGTTATCTGGCCGCAGCAGCCTGCTGCCCACAGGCCCCATGTTGGGAAGACTCCCGCAGAATGTGGGCCCTGTGAGTTAGATCCCTTCTACTCTTTCTGTGCTTTGTCCACTGGAAATGCAGTCAGACTGCGTGTGTTGCTGCTTTTAGGAAATGTACCCCTGGCCAAGTTCCAGCGGGCAGCCAATTACAGGTCCTGTGCAGCCTCCAGCCTGCAGGGCCACAGGACCGAACGGAAATTTGTGCAGCCCCGATGGTCAGCGGCTGAGCACCTCTGCTAGGGGCAGCTGTCTACCACTTGCCAGAGAGGGGGTCCACGCAGGCCACGTGGAAGACTTTTTTCAGTTTCACTTGGTGGAATTAAAGCCTGAAAAACAGCCCAGCAGAGGCTCCCTGGTCTTTTAGTGCAAAGCTGTGGACTGCCCACTCCCCACCTGGCCAAGGGGGAGGAAGATGCTAAGCCCAGGAGAGGCAGGGAAGTGGGTCAGCCTTCCTCTGGGGGTCCAGGGGCTCACTGCAGGGGGCCACCCAGCTCGTTCCAGGGACATCTGTCCAGAACAGACAGACCAGGGGACGAGGACAGGAGCCCATCCCTCTGAAATCAGGAAGCAAGCCCCATCTTGACAGTACCCATCACTGGGCCCCAAACGTCCCCAACCCCAGCTCCTCCACCCCTGCCACCAAGCAAGAGCTCCAGTTTTATCTGCCTGATCATCAGGACTGAGCTGCCAGGGGCCACCATGGGAGAGGGGCTGATGATTGATGACAGTAGCCAGGGCAGTGCTTCCTGCTGGTGCCCACCCTGCCCGCCCGGTCAACATCACCTGAGATCAGGGCATCAGAGCACAGGGTCTCAGGACAGCATCCAGAAAATGGTGTTGAGGAGGCACCAAATGAAAGCAGGGAGGAATCCCCCGACCCTGACACCAGCAGGTGGGAGCAGACTCCTGCCCCCAGGACATGGTGAGGCACCAAATGAAAGCAGGGAGGAATCCCTGACCTTGACACCAGCAGGTGGGAGCAGACTCCTGCCCGCAGGACGCGGTGCCCATCTCAGGGCCCTCGTTGCCATAGCCCCAGTGCCACCAGCACCTTTGGAGAATCTTACAGTCAGAACCAAGATCAGGGGCCCTGAGGATCCTCTTCCTTCCCTGGGAATTAGCAGGGGCTGGAGACCTTCAGTAGAACTGGTATTCTTCTTAAATGAAAGTTAACTTTCAGTAACTTATGATTATGCAAGCAATAGATGCTCCTTATAGAAAATACAGACCAAAAAGATGAAGAAGACACGCCCTCTCCTGACTGTCAGGAGGAAGCTCCGTCTGCACCTGGGTGTGGTAATCTCCTGGGTATTTTCTACATGTGAGAGTTTGCAAATCATTTTGCAAAAGTAGACTCATGTGACATGTGTTGCTTTGTGATCTGCTTTTGTTGTTGCTTAACAGTGTTTTCAGGGATATATTTCTAGGTTGGTAGTATGCTCATTTTAAATGATCAAATATTATTCCATAATTCTCATAAAAATCCATAATATTCATAAAAGAACCATAACCAAACCCCTCCGGCCTATTCTCAAGTACTGAAACAGGCATCAGCCACTGACCCTATTTCCAAAACGCTATGCCACCCTGCAAGAACCCGGAAGATTAATTTTCCAAACAGGAATTAGAAAATGATTATTCACATTATAAAGGAGTCTGCAAACACATTCACTAAAGAGCTTCCTTGAGAAATGGGCCCCCCAGGGCACTAAAAACTTGTATAAAGTATAAAATCCCAACCCACTGCCAGTTGCACAGAGGGTGGCATCCAGATTCATGTACTTTCTGTCCTGGGGAATCTTTCCAGGTCAACCAGATGCACATGTGGGCGTGTACACACACACATGCACATGGGCAGGCATGCACATATGCATACATAAACACGCGCACACATGCACACATGCACACACACACATGCATACATAAACACACACACACGTGCAGACACATGCACACATCAGCACGCACGTGCACCGTGCAGACACACATGCATGCACATGCAGGCACATCTCATATGTACATGCTGTATATTTGGAAGCGTCTCATGGTCCACTGAAAGGTGATATTAGTTAATTCCTTGTGAATCCCATCTATTCATCAAGTGCTCTGCTCTTAGGGACCATTGCTGGGGAATAAACTGTCATTTCTCTCTAAAAGATAAAGGGAAATAGATGTTGATGAGGGCAGGTTGGTGGCCCCAGCCCAGATGACTTGTTATTTAATGAGATAAGCAGACAAACCTCAGAGAGAAAATGTTTAGGGAACATTAAAATAAAACCATGTTCATAAGAAACCAAAGTCCCAGGCCTGCAGATTGGTGTCCACAGGCTCAGCCCCTGGGTGGGCACACGGTGGGGTCACTAAGACACTTTTGCCCTGATGAGTCCAGCTGAAGACCCCTGAGGCCCATAGCACACACCCCACCGCCGTGACCATGCAGAGGATGCTGCCCGCAGGCGAAGCATCTGTGTGTGTTCATGTAACCACATACCACAGAAACAATCAGTAAACACACTTCAGGCATATTCATGTTCAATTTCAGCATATTGAAATTGAAATCCATATACCATAAAATGAACCATTTTTAAGTAATTCAGTGGCACTTAGCATACCTACAACATTGTGCAGCCTCCACCTCTGTCTAGTTCCAATACGTTTCTGTCACTCCAAAGAAAACTTTCTTACTTAGGTATATTTTTAATCAGTATTTGGAGTCGCTTTGTTTTTTAACAGGTGCCAAAATGCCACCAGCCCTTTTCCCTCTACCCCTCAACAACAAAATCTTTACAAACAAGGTGAGCTGGGCAGGGCATGAGCTGGGGCCTGGTGTCCTTCATTCATTCACTAACTTGCTCATTCTCTTTCCGTGTGTTTTTGTAGGGCCTGCCAGGTGGCGGGAACTTGTGTTTCGCTCCCAGCTCTGTGGTCCTAGTGAGTGACCTTGAGCAATCCACCTTGCTTCTAGGCCTCAGTTCCTTATCCATAAAATGGAATGATAACATCGTTCCTGACAAGCTATTGGCAGGGTGCAAGGATGTTTATTTACAGCACATGGAGGAACCAGCTTAGTGCCTGGCACACAGCGAGAGCTCAGGGACTGATGAATGTTTTAAATTTTGTTTTTAGTTGTGGTGAAATACACACAGGTTTAGCATTGTCGCTGTTTGAGTTCTTGGCATAAGTGGATATACACTGCAGTTTGGCTGTCACCATGGTCCACCTCGTGAGCACTTCATCTTGCAAAACTCAACCTGTGTCCCCATTAAACAATATCCCCCCACCCCCTCTACATTTTCTACTTTCTGTCTCTGTGGCTTTGACTACTACAGGGGACACCCGTCAGTGGAATCACACAGTATTTGTCATTTCACTCAGCGTGGTGTCCTCCAGACCCGCCCCTGCTATAGCAGGTGTCAGGAGTTCCCTCCCTTTTAAGACTGAATCATACTCCGCAGTGTGGGTGGACCTCACCCCTGTGGGATGCTGGGCTGTGGCCACCTGCCAGCTGTGGCGAGCAGGGCTGCTGTGTGACCTTGCTTGGTGCTGACGCACTGGAGCTGGACTGGTTTGGACACTACTCTTCTAAGGAGGTACAGCTGCTCCCTCACTTGTTACGCATAAAATCACACAGGCACCCCATGAGATCGGCCTGCAGTGGCCTTCAGGTGATCAGGGCCAAAACCTTGTTGGGGAGACCCCGGGCATCAAACTGTCAAGGTATATTCTTTGTGGCTTTCACTATTGAAAATAAACCTCCCCCTCACAATACAAGAGGCTTATCAGGGGACTCTGTCTTCTGTTAACTGCTCTTCCCAGATAGTTCCAAGTCCAGGTGCAGCCCAGACGCATGACTTGGAGAGGCTGAGAGGATGGAAGGGTTAAGGGCTCAGCTCACTCTTACAAAGTCCCTTCTGGACTTAAGGGGAACTGGATTAAATGGGCGGGGACCCAGAGACTCTCCCAGGCCCCACCCCAGCAGGATGACTTCTAGTCCACTCAATGGGGCTTTGCATGTTAAAACTACCAACAAGCTGGGCAGTGCCTGTGGCTCAAAGGAGTAGGGCGCTGGCCCCATATGCCGGAGGTGGCGGGTTCAAACACAGCCCCGGCCAAAACTGCAAAAAAAAATATAATAATAAATTAAAATAAAGACTACCAACAAGCAGGGACTAGGGAGATGGTCCTGTGGCTCAGAAGATTTAGGAGCCTGCAGTAAGAAAGAAAGGGCATGTTCGCAAACATAAATGCAGGTACCGGGGGCCAGTGTCTGTCGCAGCACTCGTCTTCTGCTTGAGACTTTGTTTATAAATGTCTATTTCCTCTGGAATCCCATTCTTTCCTTTTTGAAGCGTAAGAAATGATTGCATTCCCCGAGTTCCTGAGGTGTCCAGCGTTGGGGCCCAGGATCGTGAGAAGGTTCCCGATAGTTCCCCAAGAGCCTGGAGCCATCAGCCCCAGACTCATGTCCTAATGTGGGCCATCACTCAGGCAAGACAACCACCATAATAATAATCATAACAGCAACGCACTCCTTGTCTGAAGCTCTGTCTGCATCAGTCCAGGCAGAACACACCTGTCACACTCCCTGGCGTCCGGGTTCCATAGGTGGCTCTGGGTGGCAGGTTTTTTCCCCCACTTCCAGGGTTTCCCCTGACATTAAGAATGAAAGGTATGCTTTTTAGAAATCGGGGTTGCAATTCAGCGGAACCACGTCTCCCCATTTTAGAGGGGTGTCACCTGCTCTTCTTGGATTCTTACTGCTCCCCAAGGCAATACTGAGCCCTGGAGGTCTGCACTGGTCGCTGTATCAGAGCGACATAGGCTGGGGGCCTCAAACAACAGAAATTTATTTTCTCCCAAGTTGTGGAGGCTGGAAGTCCAGGATCACGGTGTCAGCAGGGTGGCTCCTTCCGAGGCCTGAGTAATGACAGGCGTGTGCAGTGGCAGGTGCCAGGTGAGAGAGACGGTGGCCGTGTCCTCCCTCCCTGGCCCGTGGATAGCCAATCTCTCCCTGTGTCCTCCCTCTGTCTGTGCTGATGTCCTGATCTCTGTTTCTCTTGAGGTCACCTGTCCTGTTGGATTAGGGCCCCACCCTAATGACCCCAATTTAGCTTGATTACCTCTCTAAAGACCCTATCCCTAAACACTGTTGTCCCGCAGTATCCTTTGAGGCCACTCAGATTCTTGATAGAAAAGGGCACAGTATTTGCATGTCATCTAAGCACATCTTCCCATATGCCTCATAGCGTCTCAGATTACTTAGAATAGCTCATACGACGTAAATACTGTGAAAATAGGTATCTCGCTGCATTTGGTTTGTGTTCCTATTCTTTGATATTGTTGTATGGTTCTTTTTTATTGTTTTTTTCCCCCCAAATATTTTTGATCTGTGATTGGTTGAATCCACAGGTCCAGTCATGTTCTGAGGTCCCAGCAGTGGGGACTTGAATATACTGACTTTGAAGGGGCACATGGCAGGGCCTGGTGCTGTCCGGCCTCCCGTCGGGCTGAGCTGGGCACCATCCTGCTGGGCTTGCCTTCGGGAATGGCATCCCTCACGTCCCACACTCTTCGGCCTCTCTGTTTAGCAAGCCACCTCCACGCTGCGCACGGCCTTTTATTTAGCAGTCCATTTCCCATGTCCATTCTGTAGTCCCGAGTCCAGCTGCTTCTGCTGAATCAAAACAAACCTCTCCGGTTACAGACTTTGCCCTCTGCCTCTGAGCCCTGCAGTCATCAGGGTGCCTGTGTTTAGTCATCTCATCCTGATCGATCATCCCACCAGGACAGTCTGTTCACTTCTGTCTCTCCCTGCCACCAAGGCGAACATCGCTATGTCTGGGTGTCCAGCTGCAGTGGTGCCCACTCCAAAGACCTCCACCCTCTTCTACCTCATTTGTTGAAAACCACTTCCACTCCCACCTCCTGACACCACACGCTTGGGGTGTAGGGGAGATGACAAGAGGAGCCGGTACCCCAGACTCCCCAGCTGGGCCCTGCTGCTCAGATACATGGCTGGCCGGGAAGGCTTCCCTGACTGGGCTCTGAGATAGCAACCCGGTGCAGCTCTGCGGTGTGACACTTTCCATGGAGCCTTAACTTGCTGACTTAGTGACACAGACTCTTCCCAATGCTGAGTCAGTGTCCTCTCCCTGCCCCTTGCTCCCTGCTCCCTGGGTGGATCTGTGCCCACTAGTCATCAAGCCACATCAGGCCTCCGGAGTCTCTGCCACGCCAAGCTGGGAGCACTTTACTCACACGTGTCTTGGCCCTGGCACCCTCCCCCTCACAGCGCCAGCCACATATGTTTGGTGCTTAATAAACTGCCCACTAAGTGCAGGTGTGTGGCCTTCGCTGTAGGTGTTGGATGGCGCACAGCCAAGGCCGCTAAGCCCCAGGGTTCTTTTCTACTTCTAGAGGTTAGTTTCAGAGTTCTTGGACTTTGATTAAAAAAAGCCAGTGAGCATCTACCTTTAGCTGTTTGTTTGCTCTGACGTGACCCTGAGTCAAAAGACAGGTTAGGAGGGAGAGGAGGGCAAGGATAAGGGAGAAGAGCTCACGGCAGGGTTGCACAGAGGACTTCCAGGGGAGGACTCCAACTGGGACCCAGGCAGGGTTGCACAGAGGACTTCCAGGGGAGGACCCCAACTGGGACCCAGGCAGGGTTCCACAGAGGACTTCCAGGGGAGGACCCCAACTGGGGCCCAGGCAGGGTTGCACAGAGGACTTCCAGGGGAGGACTCCAACTGGGACCCAGGCAGGGTTACACAGAGGACTTCCAGGTGAGGACTCCAACTGGGACCCACCCGGCAGCCCCTGCGGAGGTGTCGGACTGGGTCACTCTCCCCCCCAGTCAAGGGGCAGTACCCTTTCTTCAGTGCATTCCTTTCCTTGATGTCATTTTTACATGTATATGTAATAGAAAGTCTGCCCACAAAATAATGAAACCCGCATGACTCTGGCAATGATAGGATTATTACATAGTAGTAAAACAAGTGCCTTAAACTACACCAGAAGATCAAAATCAGATTGTGTGTGTGTGTGTGTGTGTGTGCATGCTGGATGTCTGTGGCTTTTGAGGGGGGTAACAATTTTATTTTAATTTCTTGCTGATGGCAGGTCATTTTTAAAAAGTTCTTTTGTATTTTCATTTTGAATCTGAGCATCGGGGAGCCCCATAAATTCTGCGCTGTGAAATCCAGCTGTGTCAGCAGTCTGTGAAATGAATTGATATTAAGCACAACAGAAGTCTCTCCGATTCACCTGTTTCTGCCTCTGCCCTCCTCCAGCCCCGCCTCAACCCCCTGGTCCCACCCCCTGCCCCAGTTGGAGTTGGGGAGTGGAGGAATGAAGTCTTTGGCACTGTTGGGCAGCAGAAGGCCACTGGTTCGTCTGTCACTTAAATCTGCTTGACTGTAATTTACAAATAGCTGCCTTGCACCACTGCCCTGCTGCCGACCCGAGCCCCACTCCCAGGCCCGCCATCCTAAGGGGTTATCACTTGTTACTCACTGACATGCTGACCACCATTAACACACCCCACTCTGAGCAGCTGGGACGGGGGGGGCAGTGCCAGATCCCTCATCCCAACCCCACCAGGGTATGCCCTAGTGGCCTGGCTCACTTGTTCTCAGTGGGATAGACACGGGGTCTGTGGGGAGCCTGGGGGTGGGGGCAGGGCAGGAAACCGAGTGTGAAGTGCCGGGAATGCTGGAAACTCAGGAAAAACAAGCCGTGAGCCGACAGCTTCTGACCTTAGCAGCATCTGACTTTCCTTACATCAGATCCCACAGCTGAGAACTTGGGGTCTGGCGTTGCTTGTCCCAGGCTGCCCACGGGAAGCCCATCCCCGTCCCTAATCTGGAATTTGTTCTCTGGGAAGGACTGGCTCCTGCCCGAAGTGTACAGAGAAGCCAAGGGGGCAGGACCCCTCCCCAACCCACCTGTGCAGGTTGTACATTCATTATTTTCTTCTGCTCTCCCCACAAAACGAATCTTGATTTAAGAAATCAGACCTGGCAGCTGTAGCTCATCCTTAACATGCTCCAATTGCCAGAATCTGGAAAATCTGCTGTGGGCAGGCAGGATTGCCTTTAAATGCATTTCGAGCGTGGTGGATTTGGCCAGGACGCACGGCTCAGGCCCCAGCCAGCAGTGCCCGGTGGAACTGTGGCCTCCGAGATGACCCTCAAATCTGAGCACGTTCTGAGGTGGTCATCTTCTCTCAGGAGGAGCCCTCGGCGTGGGCCAAGTGTGGTGGGAAAGGCAAACTGGGCTCTAAGTGAAGCTTACATCCTCGTTATTACGGTAGAAAGCCAGGTTGTTTGAATGCGCCACAGACCCCTTCCATGACAAGATCTTACCAACCCCCAGAGGAGAATTTCTTCCTCTTGATGGACAAAACCTTAGTAAGTTCTTCAGATAGGGTATTGAATTCTAACGAGTGACAAGCAGTGCTGGTCCGGATTTAATGACAGCACAGCAGCAGTGGCCCAGCCCCCGGAGTGCTGGCTGCTGTCTCCAGGTTATAAATGAGCACCACCTTGGGCTTCTAGGGTGGGACAGAGCTAAGCCACCGACTCCTCACAATCCCCGCCCCTGCAGTCGCTGTCCGCGGTGCTGAACCCTCGTCTTTCCCACATTCCATCCCTTTCCTGGTTTTCTAAGCAGGGAAGGAGTGTGCTGGAGTGCAGTACTACTGTGCTGCTCAGAAAGCTGGCTCAATCTGCCTGCGTCTCTAACGATAGCCGCGCACCACGGTCACCTGCGGTGCAGAGACGTGTCTGCTCTGGAAGCTGAACTGGTGACTCTGTGTGGGACTGTGTCATTGCTTCCCAAGCCCTAGCTGGCCCCGTGCCAGCTGAGGGCTCCTTGTGAGGCCTGTTCCATTTTCCTGCCCTGTGACAGCAGCTGGGGCTGAAACCCTCAGCAGGAGGAGGCCCTGACATCTCAGTTCTGCACCTGGCTCGTTGTGGGCCCTCCCATCGCCTAGGGCAGCCTCCCTCATTCCTCAGCCAAAGACTAATTCCAAAGCAGGGAATAACTAAAGGAAAAGTGACTTGGTGCTGACAGCAGACGAGAAATTTGGAACATTTTTGCTGACCCTCGTGTGACCTCAGGCAGGCTCCTTTCCCCGAGTTCTCAGTTCCCTCACCTGCTAAACGGAGATGAGGAGACCCGCTGTGTCCACCCCATGGGGCTGTTGGGTGGATCCAATGAGACAAGACCTTGAAATGGCTCTGAAAAACTCTGAGATTGAATATAAACCTAGGCATGGGCACTAGCGACGTGGTGAAAGAGAAGAGGCATCTCAGATCTGGTTTCTGGTGTTCCAGCCATGCAAACTCTTCAGGGCCTCTGTCCAGGGGAGCTGGAGGGGCGAGGGCAGATACAAAACCAAAGCAAAGCCTTCAGGGAGGAAGCGTCTTTTATGCCAACTCCCCAGAGAAAGGCCAGGTTCCAAGATGAAATCTGTTTGCTTCTTACTCTCCCAACACAAAGGGACCAGGAGATTCCCCCCGAATGCAGTTTCACATTGGTGGAATCAGAGTACGATAGTTGGAGGTCTCTGGTGGCGGGGTTGCACGGAGAAGAGGAGGCAGGAGGATCTGCTCCAAGCATCTGCTGTGGTGCTGCTCCCTCATTAGGCAGCCAGGCCAGCCCAGCGTTAGCCTGCAGCATCGAACACTTGCAGGGGCAGCGCGTGGTGAGGGGGCTGAACAGTGCTGAGCAGAGTGCGAGTGTGCATATGCTTCATTGTAGACCAACGTCTTAATTCCCACCTCTAATAAACATTCATTGAGAACCTTGCTTATGTTGGGGCCGTGCTGGGGACAGATGCTCAGCCCCTGCCCTTGGCTGCGCCCAATGTTGTAGCTACCGGGAAGAGGGCACCATGCTGCAGTGTGGGGGGTCCTGACCCTCCCTGGCTCTGGGGCTCACAGGAGTGAGATTTTCTCCATTCTTCCTCATCCTGCTTCTCTCCCACTCACCACCTACAGCTGCTTATTAGATCCTGACCTCTGATGTGTCCTGCTGCCCTTGAACTCACAGCTTCCTTCATCTTTTAGACAACCGACCCTTCTTGGTATGATTGTTGCAAGATGCATAATAATTTGTTGCAGCCCCCAAACACTGACAACTAAAGTAAGCCTCGGAACGAGGTGTCGGGGCACACTGGTGGGGGAGCTCTAGTGCACGGCTTCAGGGAGTCAGGTGGTAGCACCTCATCAGGTGGTCAAACCTATTTCTCTACCCTAGGGCGGAGACTTGGGGGCTGTGGAATGAATCCAAGGTTCAGTTCCACAGTGAAGTTTTTGTGTTGGAATTAGCTATGTCACACAGTGCCCCAGTTCCTCAAAACCAACCTGCAAAGACCGTCCCTTCCCTCCTCCTGAACACAGAAGTGCCACGTGGGGCCGCCTAGAAAGGCTCTAGGAGTTGCCAGGGGAGAGGGGGCTGTTCTTGGTGTGCTCTGTGTGCATGAGGACTCTCCCGCGCTACCGCCTGTTCCTGAGAACAGAGATCAAGGGAGACTTCAGAGAAAGCTGCATGTCTGGTCCGTCCTCCCTGGGCAGTGAGCCAGCACACTCTGCAGATCCTGTGACTGATGTAGTGAGGACTGTCAGTCCCACAGGGTGTCCTCGTGACACGGAGCTCGGGGTTGTGCCCTCAGCCCCATTCTTCCTGCCCAGAGGAGGAATGTCCCCAACCAAGAGCTTTTGCAAGGCACGTCAATAAATCCCCACACTAGAAGCAGCCGAGAGCTGCCACTCCCGCTGTATTTAATTACAAGCCCACGCAGCCCAGCTCGCCCAAGCGGCCCCACGGCAGCTTTCTTATCTCCTACACTCCTACTCCACCGAAGTTTCCCCGGAATCCAACACAGGGCACTGCAGAGAGAGCTGCAGCTTTTTCCTTATGCCCAGGCACAGTCAGGAGAGAAAATAGCATCAGGCATGATCTCCAGTGACCAACCACATGATTTAATGTCCTGACCATCAGAGCTGAGGTTTATGCTACTCATTTTGAAACATGTTACTTCTTCTCTGTAAACTTAGACTCATGTTTGACCAGCTGAATAACATTCTGCTTTCATTGTCACCAGGAGAGGGGTGAGAAGTTCTGGGAGAGGTTAGGCAAGCAGAAGCTTCTAGAAAGGCAGGAAGATGCACCAGCTGAGCAAAGCTGAGCTGAAGATCCCTCTCACCCCAGCAGAGAGCCCATCCAAGCCGTCTGGCTATTTCTGGGACAAGACAGCCAATACTGTCAAGGGCAGAGTGGCTGAGGCCGAGGGAGAGCTGACTTTGAGCCCCTGTACCCTCCTGTCACCAAACACAGAGAAGGAGTCTCAGAGGGTCAGTGAGATGCCCGTAATCTGCGTGTGTCCGTCTGCCTTGTCAGAACAATCGCGTCTCTGGTATTAGTTAAACCTTAACCCTAAGTGCCATTTATTTCCCTGAGGGCCTAATTTCAGAAGGGCCTTCATGAGGGTCATTTGCGTCAAGTTCAGGGCCCATGTGCTAACTGCCTGCTCTTGGGGGTCCCTCCCTTGACTAAATCAAGAATGAGCGACACAGACATGCTGGGACTTCTCCCATGTGCCAGGCAGGAGGCTGACAGCTGCGTGGACCGTGTGCCTGCATCCCCATGGGACACCTGTGACACTGGTACAGGTGAGGAATGCAGATGAGACTGAGGTCCACTGAGGCTGACGTTTGCCCAGGCTCGTGGGGCCGGCTGGCTCTGCCAGGCCTCCTAGCCCTCAGCATCCCTCCTCCTCTGTCCTTCCTTCCATTCTCCTCTGCCGTCTTCAGGGCATTCCCAGAGGCGCCCTTCAGAAGGGTCCCTCTGTCTGCACCCCTCCCAGAGTCTGCTGCTGCCCGTGCGTGTGTCCCAAGGCAAGTCCTGTTCTCCCTGCATCCCTTTTAGGGGTGGGGCTGGAGCAGGCCTTGGCCACCCCTAGCCTGGTGTTATTAGTTATTTTTAGCAATCAATGTTATTGATGCTGTGTTCACCAGTGAAAGCCACCAGAGAGCTGTTCTTCCAACTCATTACATTTAGAGTTGAACTATCCCCTTTTTATATAAATCCTGACACATAAAGATAAAATACGCCACTTTCTGGGGAAGCTCTGAACCAGAGACTGGGAGTGGGGAGGCAGCGTTAAAGAGGACTCCAATGGGGGATGCCTCAGAGGTCTGTGCTCTGAGCCAGGAAGTGGCACCAGGGATTGCAGCCGTGCCACGGCCCCTGGGCTGTCACCACACTGAAGGGAAGAAGTCAGGGGAAACTGTGGGTTGACAGAAAGACAGAGATGGTTCCTAGGGACGTCAGCTCCTGGCATGGGCTTGCTGATGGAGCTGAGCATTGGCCTTCTATGGTCAGGACAATGGCTGGCAAGGCCTCTGGGTCTCAGGGCCCACTGGGCTGCAAAACTGGCCTTGGGTATCCATGCTAATTTCCAGAGAAGAAACAAGATCTAGTTTGGGAGCATGCCACAACTTCCCAAATCTCTGCCTTCGGCTCTTCTGCCCTGAAGGGACTGAGCCTCAGGCTGACTCAGGGACCCCAGAGGCTGTCCCCACGGCCTGTAACCACCAGTGTGGGTCTGAGACCACAAAGGGACAGAGAGGCTATGCCAGTAATCATAGCAGTGGGTGCCCCCCTTAGGGGTGTCCTCTTGGCAGTGAAGGATAGCAGAAGGTTCGAGGTTACGATTCTATGAGGTGAGACCAGTAAGCTGATGGCAGTACCCGGGGGCAGGAGTATCTGGAAGGAGCCCAGACCTGTCACCAAGGCCACCGAGGGTGTGAATGGGCGTGTGAGAGGCAGAAGACAGGTGCTGCGAGGACTGAGGACCACCTGTCATGTTTTTGCAGCTGGGGAGTCTCGTGACAGCAGTTTGACCAGAATGGGGGTCTGGAAGTGGAGCTGCAGGGCTGTGGAGACAGGAAGCAGGCAGTGGTTACGGGGCCACACTGCTAGGAAGAAAGGTCTACCAACGGGAGCATGGGCAGGACCCTCAAGGGGGGAAGGACTTTCCCTGGGTGGACACAGGGTGAATTTTCTCTCAGCTGACAAATATCTGCATGCTCATTCATCCTGGTGGCCTATGAACACCCAGAGGGCAGTGACCACCTTCCATAGAGCACACAGCAGGCCTTGTCCTTCTGCACCTCCCTGGCACTGAGAGGTCACAGACAGCCAACAGGAGGCACATGGTGGTGTAGGCCCAGTGGGAGCACGGTGAGGCAAGGGAGGAGGGATGCAGGGTCTGTGAGGAGGCCCAAGATGCTGTGGAGATGACATTTGAGCAAAGACCCACAGGCAGACCTGTGAAGGGGCAGACCCCACGGGTTCTCGTGAGGGCCACGGAGCCATCAAGGTTTGCAGCACTGCCCAGCACGGTTGAGTCCCACACATGTCCCCTGGTCCTCCGTGATGTCTCTGAACCCTGCAATTGTGTAATGAGAGTCCTGGGCAACAGCGAGCAGCCTAGAGCCCACTTCCCACAAGGCAGTGGGTCCCAGGATCCAGGAGGCCAGCAGAGGCCAGGGTGCTCTGGAAGCTTCTAAGTAGGCAGCCTGCCCTTCCTGGGCTCCCTGTGGCTCTGATCTTCCTTCTTCAAAGTTTAGGAGGAGCCCCCCTGTGACCTAGCTGGGTGACACGACGGTGGTGGCTGGTTGGGGTCATGTCACAGAGCTCCGAGGAGCAGCCAGCAAGGGGAGATGCTGAGCTGGGAAGCAAAGGCGTTCCTAACACCCCCTCCTTCCACCTCCCCGTCCCCTTCCCCACCCGTTACTCGATGCAAACCTAATCTAGGGTAAAACTGAATCCATTGAAACCCAATTTCCTTCCCTCTTCGCACAGACGCTCCACACCCCAGGGGCCTCTGCAGCTTGGGAGATGCTGTTAGGGGAAGGGAAGAGGGATCTTTCCAGGTAGAATAGTTGCTGTCTCTTCTGTCCTCATGCCTGGGAGCAGAGGGGCAGGGACTCCTTCAGCCTTGGTGGGTAGGGAGCCTCTGGAGGGAGGAGGCAATTGTCCCCTTGCTCCACAGCAGCCCCGTCAGCAGTCTGCCAACAGCAGACCACCCTCACCTGTTCTGCTCACCCCCATAGGCAGCTCTGGAGCCATGTCAGGGCTTCTGCGACATTAGGGGCGCTCCCCAGTGGGCAGTACCGACCTCGTGGTGCTCTCCCAGGGTTTCTGGCCCAGTGACCGCAACTGCTGTGCCCATGGGGTCAGTTAGGAGATGCTGTCTTAGCCCATGATGCAGGACGAGGCCTCCATCAGTGCCCAAGGGGGGAAAAGGGGAGCAGGATGTCCTCAGGAGACCTCCTTGCTGGGCCCCTTGGTCTTCCCACAGGTCAGCAGGGCTGGGCCTCCCTCCCCAGCTTCCCGTCCCAGGTTAATCTCTCTGGAGCCCTCCCTGTTCCTCTCCTTTAGCACCAACAGAGAAGAACCTAAAGGCCCGGAGTCAGCCAGGGAGGGGCTGACCTTTTGTTAACCCCTGCACCATGGTCAGCCCTGTTTGTGTCAGGAGGAAACCAGCCGGGACAGCAGAGCCTCCCGCACAGTTAGCAGGTGTGGGAATGAGCGTGGTTTGTGTCTAGCAGGCTTTGCCCACTGCGAGCAAGCCACAGAGAGGCAAGACCTGGGCGTTTGGGGCAGCTGAGCAGGTGGGGGAAGTGACAGCAGGAACGGAGTCAGGCAGCACCCCACTGAGTCCATGCTCTGCAGCTGAGAAGCCAAAGATTGCCAGGATTTCCCGGAGGCAGAAAGTTCTAGAAAGTTCCAGGTGCCCACTGTGGCACAGGAGCCAAACAGTCCACACAATGCCAACCTATGTAGCTGCACGCAACTTATAGGGTCTCAGAGAGGTTGGCCAGGGCTGTTCACCTGCATTAATCGGGCTGCCCATTCACTGCGCGGGACAAACGTGTCCACTTGAACAAAGCTCAGAGCACGAAATGCAGCCCTATCAAAGCCGGAGAAGGAGCAGGTGTTTTGGGCACTGTTGATGGGTCTTTGGGAACCGTGCAGAGGGGCTGTTCACAGGTGCATTGAGGATGGGGCTCCTATGGTGCCTTAAATATTTGTTTACAGCTCATTACCTGCTTGATGGGGAGGCTTCATGGCAGAAAAAAATTATACCCAAGAGTGTGTGGAGCCACCACTAGTTAAAGATGGTCAGAGGGAAGACCAAGCATGTCTGGGTCATGGCGTGAATTAGTGGGAATACGCGATCATGGACTCGCGCGTTTTCATCCACATGCCCCGTTCCATCTGCTGACCATGGCCTGAAAGCAGGAGGAGCAGTGGCGGGTCTTGTGGGCAGATTAACTGCACCTTGGCTGTCACCTGGCTAGGACAGAAAAGGGGGTGCCACCCCTGGCAACTGCTCGATGTAGGAGTCGGGAGAGGGCCATGGCCCCAGAGGAGGGTTTGGCTGCACTTTGCTAAGCAACTGCCTCATAGCAGGAGATATTCAAGTGTTACCTCCCCGTGTTCCAGCACCTCTGCAGGCAGGTAGCAACATCCCCATTTTGAAGGTGAGAAAACAGGGGCTTGGTGAGTGGAGTCATCAGCCTGATGCACACAAGTAGCAAAGCTCCACGCAGGCTTTCAAATCCACACTGCCTGTTTGCAAAGTTCAGGTCTCTTCCTGCTGAGCACCAGGGCTGAGAGGGGAGTAAGGACCCCAAGCTTGCCACCTCTCCAGCCCTGTCACTGCCCCAGAGTCCTCTAGGAAAACAGCAAGAGAGGAGACCTGTTTCTCACTGTCTCCCTGTAAGTGCTGTGGGCCTTCTGCTCCCAGGAGGGGCCCTATCTTGTCATCTTTATGACCCCCTGCATGTTTCATAACTTTCTTATTACTGCTGTTGTTTTCTAAACAAACATTTGGATTATGAATGTGAGACAACAAACAAAATGGTTAAGAAAGTTACTAAGCCCAAACTTTAGTCTTCCCAAAATACTTTCTAAACCCCAAACAGCAGGCAGGCATCATAAATAATTCTCCAGACCAACGCAATAGTTGAGACAGACCATCCACTCTTGGCTGATGCTGAGAAAACACGGCCCAGATGAAAATCAGCTGGCCTTGAGAATGCATTTCCATTTACAACCATAGAAATGAGGGAACGACATGATTTCGTGAACAAAGGGAGATGCTTTGGTTTCAGAGTGGTCTTGGAGTTCAGCGAGTTGGATCCAACACTCTAGCCAAAAACTGGACAGTTGACTGGAGCCACCACAGACGCACCATGTGGTGAGCCAGACCCGGGTCCAGTGTCGGGAAGAACCCTGACAACGGATGAGTGTGGGCATGCAGTGGCGCGTCCCCTGCCCTGGGTCACTAAGGCCCTCTCACCAGCACACCCGGCAAATCTCACCTGGATTCTGGACACTGACAAACCCAGCCCACACTCACATGTGGTAAACAGGAGCAGTATTCCAGCAAGGGGAGACTCTTCCCCTTCACTGATGAGGCCACAAACATGAGACCAGGAAGGAAGCAAAACCCTCCGACAGTGGCCGCTCTTGCTCCGTGTGACAAAACTGAGTTCAGCAAGCGTTTCCTCCCCTGCCCCACTTCTTCCTTGAAAATGAAGACTTGCCAGGCCTGCATTGAAAGCAGATTCCCTCGGAGTGCTTGCATATGGGGCTGTGGTTTCTTTTCTTCTCAATTTGGTTACAAGTTAAAATACCAGAAAAGTCAGCGGCAGGGTGACCTCAACTTGAACCACGTCAAGGGTGCTCATGAGCTCCAGGCAGAGCTAAGGGTCAGTCTGGAGTTCTGGGAGTCTGCCAGGCCTGCCCCCTCTTTCTCCATCCCATGGGTTCTCCTTGCCCTTGGGACCAACCATGTGCCACTTGTGGGCTGGGCGCACTGTGAGTGACAGTTGGGACAGAGGTCTCTAGGGATGCTTGGGAAACAGGCCGCCCACCAGCCTTCTGTCCTTAGCACCCAGGCGGGTTCAGGAGTCAGCAGCCTGCTCTGCACCCCAACACTGCCCTCCCCTCACCCCTTTCCTCTGCTCTGGTAGAGGTAACGGCTTCCCCACCAGGCCGTCCGCTAAATAAACATGAAGTGCGCGGAGCCCACAGTGCAGGCCGGCTACAAGCTGCTGGTCCAATTCACTCGCGTCATTTTTCATTCCGAATGAAATTAAGCTCCCAGGAGCAGAAAAGAACCCTTTTCTAAAAAGGAAATGCATCAGCGAATCCCTCAGGGGGAAAACATTTTGACATGGAAGTTTTCCTGTACTTCATTCAGCCGGCACCATGAGGTCCCCTCCCGCCCCACGCTCCCCTCCCCTTCTGTCAGGGTGCTCTCGGTCAGCCTTCCCGCAATCTCTGTTTGTGAGACAGTCACCCCAGCTTCCCACATCCCAAGCCCCCTGCAGAGCTTCTGGCCATTTGGTCAGCACCATCTCAAGATGCAAATAAAGCTGCAACCTGCCAGGACAACCTCTGCGTTTAATGCCACTCTCCTGCTGGCCTTTCCCCCACCCAGCATTTTCTTTCCACATATATTCGTCTCAGCAAAGTCCACTGACCAGCTCAACAATGATCAAATTAGTGGGTTGTGCCTGTGTTGACATGTCTGTTTTCAGCCTAATGGCTCCTTCCCTTGCCCCCAACCCCTCATCAGGACGGGTGAGCTTGACCAACTGCAAGATTATGCATATATTTACTTTCAAAAAAGAAAACAACCTGGAGACTACATATTGATTTTAACACCTTTTGATGTGTGAGAAGCTCTTGAAGAGGGCAGCTAAACACACACCATCAGGCGTGGATTCCAGCCAGGCCCACGGTTTGATCGATCGCGGAGCAGGACGGCCGCTCTTGCAGGGCCATGAGTGCTGACGCGACAGCCAAAGGGATGTTGAACCGATCTGAGCACAGCAATGCCAGCCAGGCCCCAGGCACCTAGGTGGGTAGTTCCCGGCACAGTTCCAGATCCTTCCCTCAGCTCTGCAAGGCTGTTCCCACTGCACGAGTGCAGGAGCTCAGGTGTGGGACCAAACAAGCCCCTAAGGCCACAGCTGATCTGTGCTGGGACAGGCACCCAGGTCTGTCTGGCTCTGGAGCTCTCACTGTCACCACCTGCCAATGGAGGTGACATGTGTGGTCCAGAGGTGACAGGGGCCATGCACAGCAGCCCTTCTCCTGGGTCACTGCCTCTTCTCTTCCACTCCTGATTTGATAGAAGATTATACCCAAAATGTTCTAAGTAACATGATGGATGGCCAAGCCTAACTCTTCAGGCCCACGTGAGACTCGCCCCACAAGACAGCCTGCCGAGGGTCCACGCCCTGTCCCTGCTCTCAGGACGCGCTGTGGGCTCCGCGTCCTCTGTGTTCTCAGGACGCTGTGTGGGTGCTGGCCCCTGGGAGAGCACAGATGCTTTGGTTCTTTCTGTTTGCCTTTGACAGAGGTAGTGCACACATGTCTTGTCTGACCCCAGACCACCTTGTGTCCCTGAAACCTGTTTGCATGCTGTGATCCAGATGAGGCAATTAATTTAAATTCATACTCCAGGCACCTCCCACCTGAACCAGGAAGGTGTCGTGCAGGAACCCACACACAGGCCAAGGTGCTATGGGCCCCTCAAGACGGGGCGAAGCTCCTCTAGGGGATGGCGCATGGTGCTGGTGTGCGAGGCATCAGAGGAACCCAGTACAGCCCTCGACGGCCTAGCCTCACGTTTCTCGTAACCCAGAATGTGTGTGTTCTGTGCCTGCGGAACCTGTGTCTCCATCAGAGTGCCATTCCATGGTCTACGCACTCAGGTGCCCCCGTGTTTTCCGTTTGATGGGTTGACAGTTTCCTTGAACAGTGAGTGTACGTGTGTATATGCATGGCCCGGCATGTGGCCTCTGTCTGCAGCCGTCGATGTTGCTGTGATCTTCCCATATGGGCAGGGTGACATTTTTAATGGTGACATGTGATTTTTCTTCTGGACTAAGCACTGCTGCTCTGGAGTTATTCTGAGAACTACACACACACATACAGACCCAGACAACAGACACACAGACACAGAGCCAGACAGACAGAAACACACAGCCAGGCCTAAACGGATGGACACACATGTGCTGCTTCTTAGACCAATTTCCTTATCTCTGACGCCTGGAGTTGCTGGCATCTTTCAGTAGTTCCTCCTTGCACAATGCGGGTTCTTTGTTCTAATTTCTTGATGACAAGGTCTAATGTGTGCCCCTTTTCTGAGAATGTGTCCCGCTGTGATCACATGGTGCCATGAGGCGTGGCAGTCTGGACGCCCCCCACCCCACCAGACTCTCACCCCAGAGCACACAGAGCTGGAGGCAGGGATGTTGGCATGCCCCAGAGAAGGCTGAGCCAGTGAGGCACCTGGTGACTCTGCACATAAATCCCAAGCACCTGGGGGGCAGGGGCACATGTCCTGATGACTGATCCTGTGTTGTTGTCTCCCCATGGCTCCCAGGACCCTGTGACCACTCCCCAGGCCTGCCTCTCCCTTCTCATACCACAGCGTGGGTCAGCATCAGGCAGACTAGGACTCCAGTTCTGGCCCGTCACTTCTTAATGAGGACACTAAAGCTCTTTAAGCCTCTGTTCCACATCTGTAAAATGGGCGTGTGAACAGCACTCACCTCTGAGATTGTCCGGGAAGCGAGCAGAGAGGCAGATGGGCACAGGCGGCTGGCCTGGGAAGGTATGCAACCAAAACTGGTCACTGCACCACCTCCCTGGATATGGCACCTTGTTATTACCACTCCCCCGAGATCTTAGAGTTGTGTGTTTGCAGTCTAAGCCCCACTCTCCAGGCTTCCTCTTCTCACCACATGCCTGATTGGGGTTGAGAAACTGCCCCCACTCTCTTGTCATGATGTTCTCAGAGTTCTCCTTGGGCAGAAACACTAGCGTCCTTCAGGGGTCAGCCTCCTCCTGTGAGTGAATAGCCTGGTGTCTGTCAAGGGCATGGTGCCGAGGGCTGAGTGGTTGGCACACGAGGCAGCCCTGAGCCCTCAGGCCTGTCCTGTCCTCTGCTTCCGTCTGGGAGACGCTCCCTTCCCAGCCCCCAGGCTCCAGCCAACCCTCCAAAAGCATCACTCTCAACAGACCTTGGCCCTGGACTTGGTGGGGTTCCAAGGCTGGGTGGGCACACCACAGCGCGGCTCCTGCCCATGCAAACGTCGGCTCTGACAGCGGAGTTGGGCTGTGGGTTAATTTACAGTGTTCTGGGGAGCTGCATGTGGGAAGGCTCTTGCCTCTAAATTAGTCAGGAAGTTGGATCCCACCAGCACAATTAGAGCCCTCTGCTAATGATTATTTATGGGGTTTGGAATGCGTGTTAACCAGACCGTATTAAATATTAAACTCAGTTGTAATCATCGTGTCTGTACTTACACTGTAAGGTACAAGCGGAGCCACACCTCTACTCGGAGTCCTGAGAGGCTCGGGGCTGTGAAGGGTCCAGGCCACGCGGGCTGGTGGGACGTAGCCTGCCGGTGTCTGCGTAGGGCTGGGAAGACCCGGTGGCCAGCCCTGGGGAGCCTATGAGAGGCCAGTGAGAGACAGGGAAGTGGGCCGGGCATGCAAGGCCTCTTCCAGTCCCTGATGGGACGTGAAGCTCATCTGTCCAGCGTCCCCTCCTCTTGCTGCCTGGTCCATCCTCCAGGCATCCTCCAGGCAACCTCCAGGGCCTCGAGTCTGTGGACTGGTGACAGCAGGAGCAGTCAATGAATGTGTATGGGCCCAGAGCCACAAGGACCTGGCAGCAAACCCCACCCTCCCCATGGCCAGCCCTGCAGATTGGGCAATAAACCCTCCCAGCCTCATCCACGTGTGCAGGCAGCAGTGGCTATCACCTCCCAGATCTGTGCCAAGTTAGATGAGTTGTTGCCCACCAACTGCTTAGAACACACCTGGCCAGCTCATGGCTCAAGAAAACACTCTAAAAGTGGCAGCTTTACTGAGTGACATATAATTCACACGCCACACAGCACCCATGGAAAGCAAACAATTTGGGGTTTTAGCATAGTCACAGAGTTGCTAAAACATCACCACGATTGCACCAAAAGAGACCCAGTAGTCCTTAGCAGTCCCTCTGAGTTCCTCCTCTCCAGCCCCAGGTGACGGTTCACCTGTTCTCTGTCCTTGTGGGTCGTCTACAGCAGGCATTTCACACAAATGGGGCGATTCAGTGCGCAGCCTTCTGGGCCTGGCTTCTGTCTGCAAGCGTGATGTTTGCAAGAGCCGCCTATGCCTTGGCATGTGCCAGACCTCCCTTTCTGTGGCTGGACACCTAACGTCGTATGGATGTGCCACACTGAGTCCATCCATTCATCCTGGGAGGGCTTCAGGGTCGGTTCCAATTTTGGCTATCAGAAACACTGCCATGAACGTGTGTGTGTGTGTAATGCAAGCGTATGTTTGGACACACACATGTGTTTCTCTGGGGACATTCCCAGGGGTGGGGTGCCTGGTCTCACGGCAGCTCTGTATCTGAGGGAGGCATTGCCCAGATCAAGGGCCTTCTCCTCCTGGCCATCCTCAGCCCATCTCATTTTCAGTATCAAATATGACCTTTGGCGGGTGGGGGGGGGTCTGTCACTAGATCTCATGTCCTGTGAGGGTGGCCACAGCTAGTGCTGCCCAAGGTCAGGCTGTCTTCCACAGGAGGAGCCTGAGGCTCCCCAAAGGTGGTGGGGGCTGCTCAGCCTAGGTGCTGGGCATGCAGCATAGTGGGGGAGGGGGAACACACGGACCCTGAGCTCAGGAAGCCAACAGCCTGGGGAGGGGAGGACAATTAGTGCACAAGTAACAAGTCCCGAGCAGGAAGTGGTGATGATGTGAGTGCTGAGCAGAGAACAGAAGGCGTGTGAGGGGCCCTGCTACCCCACAGACCTGAGGCCAAACGCTGGAGAAGTCAGGGCCAGGCACAAGTGGAGGCACAAGCAGAAGGACCTCTGGGAGGAAACTGCAGTGGGGGTGGGGCATGAGAGGGGAGAGAGGGGGACAGGAGCGCAGAAGGAGTGGGGGGAGACAGGAGGAAAGAGGAAGAGAAATGGAGAGGGAGGGGAAGGAGAGAGAGACAGAGACAAAGAGACCAGGAGAGAGGAGGGGAGGAGGGAGAGGGAGAGGACAGCTCAGGGAGGTGGGCACCAAGGCTGCGGCTGGGCCTCCATGCTCTTCCCTGACTTTCCTGTTGGTGAGTGATTGGCAGGTGGGATTGGGGAGTCCAGGGCAGAGGTGTGGGGTCCTGATCTAGGTGAGGGGGGATCTGAGATTGTGTTGGAGGAAGGGCCAGGGTCTTGCTGAGCGTGGGGTTGGGGACAGAGAAGAACTGAGACTCCTTCTGGGTTTTGGCCTAAGCTGCCACCAGGTGGGGGTGAGAGGGACAATGGGGGGCATTTCACAGTCTGGAGAAGTCTGGGACGAGCAGACCAGGAATCTGGCCACGTGGAGATGCCTGTTCACTAAGCCCAGGCCTCTGGGAGGGGAGGGGACCCTCCTCTGGTTTCATGATGGGGGCATGTCCAGGTGCCACTAAGCCAGCCCAGCACCGCTAGGGCTCCCTGAGCTCCACAGTCACCAAGACTCATGGGGGACCAGCTGCCTGTTGGATGAGTGGGCTTCTCCGCCACATGGAGAGACCCTGAATGTCCCCTGAGCACCCCACTGCACTTTGAGTCAGCCCAGCCGGGAAGCCCCCTGAGAGACATCCACAGCCAGGGGCTGAGTGCCACCCACACTTCGGTCATTTTACATTGGTCATGGGGACAGAGCTGAGACCAAAGTCTGTGTTCAGATCCCTCTGCCTGAAACCTGGCATCGTGAGAATTTTTCAGAATGCTTTGGGTTTTAGGGCTCTGAGGTGGCTCTGGGGTGGCTTGGGTCAGGTCATCATTAAAGGAAGGAGTGTTCCGTGCCCAGAATCCCCAGAGAAATGGCCTGCCAGCCTCAGATGTCCTGGAGGCAGGGAATTAGCATATGAGGCTAATCGGTCCTGTGACATGAGGACAGGTCCTAGCGAGGCAGGCGTGGGGTGATGGGAGCCAGCAGCAGAAGAAATGGGGCTGAGATCAGAGGTCGCCAGGCCCTGCCGGGAGGGTGATGAGCAGTGTTTAAGGAGGTGGGAGAGCCACCTCCTGCAGAGAGGGGCCTGACCTGGTCAGGCAGCAGAGCTGAGCCAGGTCTCCCTGCCCCTGTTTCCTGTGAGCACATTTCTTCCAGGGCTGGTGACTCAGCACAGGTGCGCCCCAGATTAGCGTCCAGCACCATTTCAGCTGCATGGAGAGATGGTCAAGTGTCAGCAAAGCCGCTGAGCCAGGGCAGGGAGGGCACTGACCCTGTGCACACAGCTGGCCGAGCGAGGGCCATGTGCCCTTCCTGTCTTCCCTCAGTCAGCGTCCACCTGCCCAGGCACTGACACCCTCCTGAGATTGTTGGAGGAAGGGCCAAGGTCTTGCTGAGCATGGGGCAGGGAGGCAGAGAAGAACTGAGAATGCTTCTGGGCTTTGGCCTAAGCTGCACCAGGTGGGAGGGAGGGGTAGGATGGAGGGAGCTGGATAGGCCAGGGGAGCTCCACAAATCAAGGTGACAGGGAGTTTGCTGCCCCTGTTACCTGGTGCCAGTTCTGGACCTCATAGCCTCAGCTTCCCCATCTGTAAAACAGGGAAAATAGTGCCCACCTCATCATGTGGCTGTGAAGACAGACCAACTATTTTTATACACAGCAAGGGCTCTGGCACATAGCAGGTCCCCCAGCAGGCTATTCCGAGGACAGATATTCCCTGGGAGGGAACAGCATGGTCCCCGATCACCACAGGCCCTCTGAGGCTGGTGGCTGGGGCAGGGTCTGTTCTTGTGGCCCCTCAGGCTCCCTGGAGCTCCTGGTCCCTCTATGTCCATGGCATCATAGGAGTGGGCTCAGCTCCTTTCCTGCGATCTGTCACAGCCTGTCACAGCTCTGCACAGCTTCATGACACACGTCCTCACTGTTTTTAGTAAGGAAACAGTGTCCTCAAAAGTAAACACACATGTCCAGGCTGTCCAAGTCAGCTGGGGACAGAGGGCAGGACACTGAGCTGCCTGACCAGGGCATATTTCACACTCGAAATGAAAGTCGAGCTTCAGGGGAGGGGCAGCCCCTCTTCCCCCACGCCCTGGCAGAAGGCTGGCATGGTATGTGAGGGGGGAGGCTGCTCAGACAGCCCCACCTGCCAGGGCCTGGTGAGCACCTCCACCTCCATGACAAGCCAGCTCTGATCTAAGTTAGCTATTGTGCAAATAAATGTGTGTGATGTTTGCACAACAAAAGAATTTAAATTCCTCTGTTCAAGCAATCTGGACGATGAGCCATGAACCTTCCTGAGTTGAACTATGCGGGGATCACCATCCCAAGTCAATTCTAACTCACCTGTCCCAAGTCACCTGGAGCCACAGGTGGACATGACCTGTCCAGAGCTGGCAAGTTTTCTGAGCCTGAGGCACTCCTGAGCAGCTTATAAGCTTACCTGCAAAATCCCGGCCCACTAAATCTCTGGGATGGGAGAGGATTCACCTAATGGAATTAGAAAGTATAAAATGGCAGTGATCTTGAAAGGCATTCAGAAACTAAGCCCTTTCTGGAAATTGGAAAGTCTCTCGCATCAGCCAGGGAGACCCTGTAAATTACAGAGCCGTGTGCCGGAGGTAATAAGGTCACACTGCTGCCCATATCTGAAAGGACCCAGGCTCTCCACTCACCAGAGAGCTCAAAAAGTTGATAAGGGGCAACATCCTGCAACCCAGTGGACATCATTTACCCGAGTTTTCAAAAAGCTTTTGATGAGGTCCTTAGCTTTTGATAAAAGACTGTTAGGGAAGGGAAACGTAGCAAGCCCCAGAGAGGCCAGGCTCACTGCTGCAGGGGAAGCCCTCATTACGTGAGGGGTGGGGCAGTCCTGCCCCCGTGACCCCTGAAGACAGTTCCTGACTGCAGACCCCGAGGGCTGGTGTGCAGAGGACACAGCCTTACATTTAAAACCTCAACAGCAAGCTCAGGAAGTCTGGTTTCACGGGGAGCATCCCTACAGGAGAAGAGTCACTGAGAGGGGCTTGCTCCTGGGAACTAATGTCCTATGAGAAGTGGGTCAGCACCATGTCTGCTGTCTGCCCTGTCCACCGAGCTGTCCCAGCACTGATCATGGCCAGCAGCAGGGTGGGTGGCTGAAAGTCTGCTGGGATCAGATGCTGGGTGTGCTGCACTCCGGACAGGTTCGGTGCTGATTCTGCATCTCCCTGGGCCAAGGGTCCCCAGCACAGTGTGACAACCAAGCGACATATGCCAGGATTGCTGCCAGCCCACCCCTCCCCCAGGAAGAACATTCCAAGTGAGCTGGGAAGGAAGCCCAGTGCTCAGAGCACCCAACCCAGCAGTGCACAGGACTCACCTCTGCAGAGCCCAGCCCCGGGGCCCAGAAACAGACCCAGGTTGGGTGACTGGGGCAGGTGCACGGCGAAGCTGCTCTTGCCAGAATGAAGCTCCAGACCAGAGTGTGAGTCTGAGTCTCCCAGGGCTGCTGGAACAGACGACCACAGACTGGGTGCCTTAAACCAGCAGAAATTGATTCTCAAAATTCTAGAGGCTGCACGTCTGAAGTCAAGGTTCTTAGGGGAGGGTCCTCCAGCCCTTCCCAGAGTCTGGTGGCCCCGGGCATTCCTTGGCGTGTGGCTGCCTTTTCCCATGGCCTCCTGCCTGTGTGTGTCCCAAATCTCCCTCCCTTCTCATATAAGAACAACAGTCTTTAGATACAGGGCCCATCCTAAATTCAGGACAGTCACATTAAAGACCTTGAATTTACTCACATCGGCAAAGACATTTGTTCCAAATAATGTCACATTCACAGGTTCCAGGGTTAGGACTGGACATATATTTTGGGGGATAACAGTTAACCCATCACCTGCCGTGTGTATCCAGGTGTTGACGGGTCTCACTGTGTCTACCATTCTAGGCACAGAGGACTCGGGCAGCAGTGGGCAGCTGGCTCTACGTCTCATGGCGCCTGGGTCCCAGACAGAAGGGAGGAGGCAGCATTTGGCACCTTGGCCCTGCCTTCCAGGCGATGTTACCTGGTCACCACAGAAGGCAGGTAGGGTGGTGACAAGTTGGAGCAAGGGGCCTTGGCCTCAGTCTCTGCCTCCCCTCGGCTGGTCCCAGGGCTGCTACTATGGGTTATTGCAGGATTCTTCTGGCTGGACCACAGGGCCCTGCCATAGCAGGTGCACACCTGACTGGAAAAGGCAGACACCAGTGTCAGCACAAAGTCTGTGTGCCTTTCCAGTGTTCCAAACAAATACCATAAATATAAAATGCTACAGAATTTACAAAGTGCCTATAAAATACCAACATTCACTTGGATTGCTCCTTACAAGTGCTGGCCGCCTTCCAAACGCTGGGCTGGGAGAGAGGGATGGAGACGCAGCTGTGGAGACTTTGCACTTGCCATGTTCTGCCTCCAGCCTGAGTCCACTTGGGTCAGGGTGGGGGACTCCACTGAGCTCCTCAGCGCCTTCAGAGCTCCAGGCTGGCTCGGCCATCCTGGGCCAGATACCTCATCTGAGTGGCAGGCCCTAACCTTGCTCAGCCAAGCAGCATCCACCCAGTGCAGCCAAGAGCACATGCGCCCAGGGTGGCAGCTGAGGCCTCACCTGCTCCAGCCTTACCTGCAGAACTCATCAGCCCAAGGGTATTGGCAGCCAGGACATCTAAAACAAGGGGCAGACGACCAGAGTGGACACTTTATGGCCATGGAGCAAGAAGGGCCTGTGCCCTATCGGGGCCACCCCAGTACTCAAGGCTGAAGGCAAACAGGTGATTCTATTGGGCAATCTTGTCCAGGACATCCAGTGACCCACATGGGGGTAGACTCTGGAAACGTGAGTGTCAGGAGCTGGGTGCCACACCCAAGTCTCCCAAAGGGCCTGCCCATCTCTCTTGCTTGGTCTGACTGAGACCTTCACCAGGTTCCCTGCGCCGATCTCCTTTAGCCGTGAGACTCTAGAGCTCCTTTTAATCTGCCCACACTCTTGAGTGTTAGTGCTCCTGGCTACATCCAGCTTAGGGAAAGTATGTCTCATTCAGACAGCAACCCCAGTGAGAAGAGCTGGTCTAGAACATTCGTGGGGCAGGCACAGACCTGTGGCTCCTGAATGCAGGCCACTCTTCACAGCTGGCACAGTGGGGGCGGAGATAGCCTGCAGCCACTTCGTCAGCCTGGGCCTCCCTTTACTGCTTGAGAGAGGGGTCTCTCTCGTCTGGGCAGACAGTGGCACTGACCTAATTTAGGATCCTAATCAATTTGCCCCATGTGATCAATGGAGGTCTGCACACTGATTGGCCATTTGGGGGGCCTCTTTGATGGACAGGGCCTTCCCACAGGCCCTTGTCCTGCTGGGGTGACCAGTGTGGGACAGATAAACACATCTGCAGGGTATTCACAGGAGCCAATGCCATGGAGTGAGGGTGGGAGGGCTGTGCGGTAAGAAGGGGCGTAGAGACAGCTGGGACCGGGGAGAAACTAGAGCCCATGCAAAGGCCCTGGGGTAGGGTGAGCTGCTGGGCTCAAGCCAGCAAGGAGGCAGTGGCTGGCCAGAGAAGTGGACCTCAGAGCTTGGGGAGCCTCTGAAGTTTATTGTGTGGAGGGAACTGGAAATCCTCTCCCATGCCCCATTTTTCCTATTCCAGCAGAGGGACCGTTGTGTCCTGCCGAGCTGGCTACAGGCTGGCTGTGTCCTCAGCCACAGACTGCTATGGCCAAGCCGCCATATGGCCTTGCGCTCTGGGCAAGGAATAGCCCTTGCAGCTCTGGCTTTGGCCTTGGCAGGCAGGGTCCCCTCAGTTTCAGGGCCTCAGGTATGATCCCACCAGCTGACCTCTCACTCCTGCAAAGGCTGGTGGACCTCTGTGCCTCAATTTATGGTGGGCACCACACGGCTCTTCCTGGGCCCTTCTCAGGCCACATTCTTTCTTCTCAGCAGTCATAGCTCCGAAGTGCTAGCAACATTCTGGGTTTGGGGGCGTACAGGCCCTGTGGGAACTGAGCCCACAGCCTGCAGTGGCATGCAGGTGACCAGGCACATTGCAGGGGGTAGGGAGAAGCTGAGCCTTAGCAGGGGAGGGGACCAATGCAGAGGTCAGCACAGCACCCCCCTCTCCCATGCCACCTTCAACCAAGGACAGTGCTGTCCGCAGCAGGCTGGGTGGACATGCTCTGGGTGGCAGGTCAGTGTTTCAGGAAGAAGAAAGGTGGGGTCACAGAAAAAATGGCATCCGTCACACACCATCCTGCTCTCACACCTGCAGACAGTCCAGCCTGAAGAATTTGCAAAGGAAGGAGCGTTTTGACATTTCTGGTTTGGAGGATTGCAAATGATGAGCAACTGCAAAACCAGCTGCAGCCACCTGGAGAGAGAGGCCTTCACTCGAGCAGGCACAGGGAGAACAGGGATCCTCGGGGCTGCACTCGCGGGGGTGGTGCCTGTGGACACAGCGCTAAGTAGCCGCAAGCCCCTCCCTCACCTGTGACAGCCCAGTCACCTTCAAGGCAACCCAGGTGTGGGCCCCTTCTCTCCAATCAGCAGAGCAGAGGGGATGGTGTGGAGAACGCAGGTGGGACGGGGATTCTCACCCAGAGGCAAGACTTTCCTGGACAGAGACCGTGTCAGGAGCTGGTTGCCACACCTAAGTCTCCCAAAGGGCCTGCCCGTCTCTCTTGCTTGGTCTGACTCAGACCTTCACCAGGTTCCCTGCACTGATCTCCCTTGGCCGTGAGACTCTAGAGCTCCTTTTAATCTGCCCACAGTGTGACCTCTGTGACATCCAGCTTAGGGAAAGTGTGTCCCAGTTAGACATTGACCCCAGTAAGAAGAGCCGGTCTAGCACATTCTTATAATCAGTAAATGCTGAATCATAACAACAGCCGCCTTGATTGTGGTCCTGGGGGATTATGAGTAGATGGAGATTTTATTCTCTGCTTTGGCCTCAGTGTGGGAGTGGGAAGCAGGGCATGAGGCCCTGGTGTCATCGGTGTCTGTGGTGTGTAATTAGAGGCCTTCTCTGGTGCTTTGATTTTGCCTATAGGTGCAGCGCTGCCTGCACTGGGTCACTCTGAGGACCAGATGGGTTTAGCTGAGCTGTGCGATGTGGGGGGCTCAGATCAGCACTTAGCAGCAAAGCAAAAGCGGATTAGATTCTTTACACTTTCCAAGATGTTTAGAGTCAATCTTGAAACTCTACAGGCTCATCTTGAAAATGTCTAACAGCAGCCTTGGACTTATGTTTGGGCATTGGTGTCTATTTCCAATAAGACAAAAAAAAAAAAAAAAAAAAAAAACCCAGAAAGAAAAGAGGGAGAGAGAGAAGGATTCATGATTCCCTCCAAGATAAGAAGCTGAAGAATGTGCCTTTGTTGTTTCATTTGGTTTTGTCTTTGGTCCAAGACAAAAGCGAAGGGCACTTGGAAGACAGTGTTTCCTCCTCACCCTGTGTGCTTTTCTGCCACCTTCCTGGCAGACAGCTAACTTCAGGGTTCTGCTGACCTGTACACAACTCAGCCCAGGCTGCACTCTCCACAGCATGGAAGCTAATTCCCTATAGCACCTGCTAGTGGGAGCATCTTTGTGGTCTTGGGTTTGTATGCTGGGGAAGCCACTCGAACACAAGGACCCTCTGGGACTTCACTTGCCAGACATGAAGTGTAAACCACCTAACAAGGTTCCTCCCTGCATTGCTTTGCGTTTCCCTGAGGCTCAGGGCTTTGGGGAGAAGCTGGGGCAGTACCTGCCAGCTGAGGGGTGACATGCAGACTGTTGATGTCTCCGGAGGCCCCAGGACAGTCCCTTCCCAGCACCAACTGTCAGCATGTGTTGCCACATTCTGGGTTCCCATGAAGTCCTCTCTCCCAGGGGGATAGGCTCACTACGGGGCAGATGAAACAGACCTCACGGGTTCCTCCAATTCCTCCCACCCGGGCTGAGGATGTCTCTCTCAAGACGACAGAACGTCTTCCCCCTAAAGCCTTTCTCCTCCCCATAGCCATGGTTCTGCAATTTACATTAAGGGCTATAACGGCTTGGAGTAAATGGAGCAGGTTTGCAATTAGTTTCCAAAGTACTTATCTCATTAAAGTAAATGAATTATTGATTTAGTGACACTCATGCTTTTAGTGAGTGGCGTGGTGCCATCCTCACTCTGTGCCTTGGCTCTTGGAGTTGGTGGCCGGCACAAGCAAACTTGCTTTGGGTAGGGAATTTTTTTTATTTTAATATTTCCTTCTCGTTACTTGGCTTTGTAATTAAAGTGGACTCACATGAGAAGTACAGGGTTGGTTTATGGGAATAGAAGCCCCAGAGACAAGCGCCTCCCTGCAGGAAAGGGCAGAGCTAAGAGGGGCAATGGACTCACCCCTCAACTGCTAATGAAGGCTGAGGAAGGTTGGGCGGCCCTGAGGGTAGGGCGGGACCAGGATGGACGGGGCCTACCCCACCATTGGCTGCTCCGTAGCCCCTTCCATCTGCATCCTGGAAGTTCATACTGTCAGAAAGCAGCTCCAGAATTTTCCTAGAGGACAGTGACGGGGTGTTTTCTGGGTGACTGGGCTGGAAACCCCAAGCGGGAATCAGCTGAGAAGGCAGCTGGGCGCACCCTGAGCTCCAGAAAGTGGAGGATGGGGAGCCCCAGTCCCAAGCAGAGGGTGAAAGCCCTGGCTTGGTGTGGACTCAGCCCAACACCAGTAGCACCACCCCCCTGGGATGCTCGGGGATCTCACTTCTCTGGGAAGGAGAGTCACAGCCTGGGACAGGGAGAAGCCCAGAGATACTGTCCCTGAGCCCCTGGTG
The DNA here is from genome assembly GCA_963574355.1 of Loris lydekkerianus. NCBI lineage: Eukaryota > Metazoa > Chordata > Mammalia > Primates > Lorisidae > Loris > Loris lydekkerianus. Next base: position 36,312 of record CAUYPK010138301.1, read on the forward strand.
TCCCTGGGAGTGGAGACTGGCCGGCAGGAGGCCAAGCCAAGTGCTGGCTGATGCACTCTGGCTGCCCTGACCAGCGGGTGCCGACTCAGCACCTTCCTGCATGTCTCCAGGGAGATGGGGTGGCCAGGAGAAGACAGAGTGCCCCATTAGTGGCCCCGGCCATGCTGCCCTCCGCTCCTGCTGCCTCGACTTTCCACCCCTGGTTCAAATTAATTCAGCCTTGCTCCCGCCCCTGAGGGCAAGGGTGGGATATGGAGCATCCAAGTGTCGCTCAACAGTATCTTGGTGTCCAATCCAGCCATGGAGGATCCGCAGCACAGCCACCCCCAGACACCCCACCCTCACCATGTGCATGACCATATGGCCACCTGGCTGCCCATTTCCTGTCCTGATTAAAGGGCCTGGCGAAAGATCAGGCATCCAAGCGTCAGCTGAGGAGGGGAGTGTCAGGCAGATAGGGCATGGGGGCAGGTCCTCTCCTGCCCCACTGAGACAGCTGTCTGCCCTCTGTCTGGCCATGGGCTCCCGCCCTGGAGCTGGAGCCAGGAGTGCTGCCCACCTACCAGGCAGCTTGTAAGCTCTTCCACTTCTGCAGAAAACCCAGTCCATGGTGACACCCAAATAGCCACAACCTGGGCCATCTACCCCCTTGAAACATTCTGGGACCATTCTCAGGCCCAGCCTAAAAGTGACCCTGTGCAGATAAGGAGTCCACTCAGGAGGGGTGGGCTTCACACAGATGTGGCTGGGTGGTCTCTGTCTACAGCCTGGACTGACCCTGCATGGGGGGCCAGGGATATGAGGTGTTGAGAGGGTACAGAGGGGCCTCTGGTGGCACCAGACCACTCACAGCAGGTAGGAGTTCCCTGAGAGCCAGCCCTGGGCACGAGCCTGGGCTTCAGGGCCCCAGCTTCCTGGAGTTCTAGCTCTGTCCCCAGGACCCTCAAACGGGGCCAGGCATGGCTCACCAACCTAATAGTCTCCTCCATCTATGTCTAGCAGTCAGTGTACCTGAGCCCAGCACCAAGCGTCCAGGTGAGCAAAGCTCCTTGTCTGCTGGTGCCTGGGGTAGTGAGCAGGGCAGGGGCAGTGCAGGGCAGCAGCTGGCCTCTTCCAGACCCCAGAATCCCTGTTCCCTAAATTGAGGACATCTGAGCACCTTCTGAAAAATCACCCTCGCTCCGTGAACTTCACCAAATAACCTCTGGGTGCTGAGGACACAATGGTGAACTTGCCTCCCTGCCCAGAGCCGGGGTGTGGGAGCAACTTCAGGACTCAAGTCTTGACATGGCTCAGGAAAAGGCCCCTTCCTGAGCGTCTTCTCAGAAGGCTGTGTGGAGAAGAGGAAAGAGCTCGGGTTTAACAACCCAGTCTGGACCCAGCCAGGGGCTCTGCTTCCATTTGCTACTGGCTGTGTGACCTCAGGCAGGGTGTTCAACCTCTCTGAGCTTCCCTGGGACAATCCCACCCCACTGCAGGGAATCAAAGTTTGGGGAATTACAGATGATTACATGTAAAAAGCCTCCAGGACAGGGCCTGGCCCATAGTAGGTGCTCAACAAAGGGTGGTGGCTGTGAGCCTCTGTGCTCAGCCACATGCTGGGAGCCCCTGGAGGGGCCGTGCACCCCCACACCCCGGCTGCAGACAAACTGGCCAGCCTGTGGTCTGAAGCTTCAGAGGTATTGACCCTGTTCCCAGTGCCCTCTCCAACCAGCCACACCGCCTGGAAGCAGCAACTCTGGCTGTCATTAACTGGTTCAAAGGCGGGTTTTAAAGTATGTATCTTTCTTTGTGCTTAAAAAAAAAAAATTCATTTAATTAAAAATGTTGACTTTGTGCCTGGACACCCCGCCAGAGAAAGTGGCTATAAATTAAACATTAAATCTTTAATGGTCCATAAAGAAATGTCCCTTTCTGGTTATGTATATGCTGGGTGTAAACAGATAAAGGGAGGTGGTTTCCACGGGGTGCGGGCAGGGCAGGCTGTGTTTTTCAACCTTAGCTGAATAATCTCATTAAGTGAATATAATTAAAAGTTAAATTACTCAGTATCTCCCCCTGCCCCCCGCCAGCTTTGTGTCTGGGTGTGCATGGAGGAAGGAAGGCTATTTGGAGCAAGGGGATAGATCAGCCCATCAGGCCTCAGGAAGTTCTGGGTGTGCTGGCCAAGAGGGGATATGATGTTAGCCTCTGGGCTTGGGGGGATCCCAAAACAGCCCTGTGGAGGCTTCATACCTTTCCTTTTCCCCTTCCTAGTATCCCTCCAGGGTGGGATCACAGCCAGAGTGTGCTGAGAGGGCAACTTTGCTGTACAGACCAAACCAGGGGGATGGACTTGGGAGCATGTCCTTGGGCTGCTGGTGCCCCAAGACTACAGGATCTAAAAAATCCTCTCCCCCTGCAAGGGAGGAGCCTGAGGCAGGAGGATGAGGGCCTATGAGGTCCAAGGTTGCCCAGCTAGCTTCTTGCCCCCATGAGCCAGGCGCCCCTCCAGCCTTTAGCCAACCTGGAGAGGCAGGGAGGCTAGGTGAACATGCCATTCTCTGCGGATATTAAAACCCAAAGGAGAAGGGCAGGGTGATGGAGAGAGAGAAGCAGGGTCAGGATGGTGTGATTCCGGGGCCTTTCTGTGCTATAGTCCTGTCACCGCTGAGGCAAACTAACTTCGTGGCTTAAACAGGTGTTTAGTCTCACAGTTCTGGGGGTCCGAGGCAGAATGAGTGTCACTGGGCAAAACTTAGGGTCTCTGGGAGAAGCCCAAGCCTTGGGGACACCAGTTGGTGGAGTCAGGGAGAAACTGAGGAAGCAGAGGGGGGACCCTCAGGGACTTCCGCCAGGGAGGGGGTCAGGGGCTTTGGGTGGGGCTGAAGTCAGAGCTTGGTGGAGATTGCCTGGGAGAAAGTAAAGGTGGGGCGGGGGCCAGTTGCTCTTGTGTTCAGTTACTCACTAGAAGAGTAGGGGGGGCTGCAAAGTGGGAAACAGGGGCAGCCCCAGGAGAGAAAGCAAGCTTCCTAGCAGGCTGAGCCACACAAGGCAGACAGGCCACCTCCCCTTCATCGGAGAAAGACTGGCGGGTAGAGAGAAGGGGGAGGTCTTTCAGGCAGGGAAAGGGGAAATCTAGAAGCTGGAATGTGCACGTGGGGACCATAGGGGGTTCCCCTGCCCTGAGAGCATATGCACAAAGGGGTAGCAAGAGCAGGGTGGGAGGTGGCCAGTGCCGGTGCAGGCAGCCTCAGGCCCAGGTCCAGAGGTGCTCAGACCTGTGGGCAGCTGTCGACGTGGAGGATGCAACAGGGTGGAATTCACAGGGCAGCAGGCTTGTCCAGCCATTGGATGGAGGCCAGAAATGGGGGTTGGGGGGTCTCTGGAACAGGACCAAGTTCAGAGGCTGCATGGAATTCTAGAGAGGAAGGGCCTGTGCTGAGTGGGTCTGTGCGGGGAGGAGCAGCCAGGGGCAGGTATGTCAGGGAGGGAGGTGGAGAGACCTAGGTAGGCCACCTGGGACAGGGCACTCCTTGGGACCTGAGTTTGGGGCCCTGGTTCAATGTCAGTGCCTTTGACTAAGCTCAGAGGTGCAGGGGTGAAAGATTTCTTCCTCAATTCTCTGTCCGCCTGGTTGAGTGACCTTGGCATAGTAACCAGGTGGCAACATCCAGGAAGTGCCCAGAGAGACTGGACTGGACACCTGCATGTCAGGGTCCTTGAGCCCGGATGGCAGACAGAACCAAGGTGCAGAGAGGGTTGTGCACAGCACGTGTCCCCAGGAAGAAAAGCAGGCAAAGGAGAAGGAAGGCGGAGGAGGCCGAGCCATGGTCAGGGAGCGGGGAGAGCCGGGTGGAGGGAACGCCCCATGGCAGGATCCTTGCAGGGAGCACTTCCCTGCAGCCTGACAGCCTGGTGTTACTGTGTTTATAACATGAGGTCCTGGGAGTGAGGCAGCGCAGGAGACTCGCCCCAGTGCTTCTGTGTGCTGAAGCAAATACTTGTCACAGGCCAGCACTGACCCTGGGTCTGCCCGCACAGACACTTCTGTCCACCCTGAGCAATTTGCTCATTTAACTGCCCTCATTAGAGACTCCTGCTATAACAAAGTCATTTTTGTTGTTATTATTTAAAGTCCTGCCCATTTGCCTTGGGCCTCAGGAGCATCAGCGTGAACATATTCACCACATATCCTGTTTTCTGTCTCAGCAGAGACCCCTGTGTGCGCGAAATAAACCCAACTATTGACACAGGTGCGATCCTCAAATTAGGCATTTGTCAACACAGGTTAGTTGCAGGCAGACGTTTGCTAGGTCCTGGGTATGACAAAAGCCCAGGTTCACTTTTTACTTTTGAGGCCATCCCAGCAGAAGGCCCCGAGATTGACGCCACCTGCAGAGATGTGCTGACTTAAAGGGCAGTTGCTGAGCTGAGTGGTTTCTCTGAGGCAGTCTCGAAGCTACAGCAAGCATTAACTTACTCTGCCCCTGGGGAAGCACTCAGGTGTCACCCTTAAAACTGAATCCCTCTTGTAAGAGAACCAGCAGGTTCGCTGGGAGGGCAAGGCTGGCAGGTAGCACAGGTGCCTGGATTTGTTTATATTGGGTACAGTAAGACGCAGACATGGCTGTTGCAAAGGAAGTTTACTGGCAGGTTCCTAGAAAGATCCTGGGCACAACACCAGGGCCACCAGGCTCGGTCAGGGGGCAGAGAGGACAGGGGATAACTCAGTCCAGAGCCATGATGTGGTTTGCACAGGAAGGAATAGGTGAGGCAGGGTCAAAGGCTTGGGAGTGGCTAGTTTGAATCATCTGAGTGGCTCTGGACTGCCAGCTGTCTCCAGTTGTCTAGTCACCGACCCTGGGGTGACCAGGGCAGATAGACAGGGGCCTGTTGTGTAGGAGCCCTGTCAGGGAGGTGGTTGGGTTTGAGTAGGAAAAGCACACTCCCAAGCCAGCTGTCAGCCACCTCTCCAGGGTTAGCAAGGCCCCCAGCACCAAAGCATTAGATACAGAAAACTAAAGTCTGTAAATATAGCAGAGCTGGAGCTAGGCAGCCAGGACACCAAACAGGGGGAGGTGCAGAGTGTGCCCTGACCAAACAGGGGGAGGTGCAGAGTGAGCCCTGACTGTTCCCAGCTCAGCATGTCCCCAGCCTGAATCCGCAGTCCAAGCACAAACAGTGACTTTGAAGACCTAAGCACACTTGGCTGCCCGCTCCAGCATACAGCAGCCACGGTGCCCAGGTCCCTCGGCTTCACTGCAGAGCCAGAGACGGGTGGGCAGGGCTGGGAGGTTTAGTGGTCTCGGGAGTCCTGTGTCAGCTGCAGGAAGCAAGGCAGCAGGCAGCCCTGGCTGTGCTGGTGGGAAGCCCCGTCCACCCCAGCCTGTGGTGGCAGTCCCCGAGAGGGAGCCCAACCCAACAGGCCCCCAGCAGCCTGCTGAGCCTGCAGTGCACCAAGGCGGGAGCAGGGTCTCGTTGATTGCTACTTCCAGATGCCAGATGGCTCTGTGTGCCGACATCCAGCATGCCTTTCAGCCTCAGTCCCCACCCCGTGACCCCCTACTGCCCAGGGCCATAGCCACTGAGGAAGCAGCAACCTCGAGGGGCCTCAGCAAAAGCCCCCCCTGACGGGAGCTGGGGGAGGCTTCCAAGGTGATATGCAGCTCTCCTGCAGACACCGTGAGGGGCGAGGCTGGGCCGGATACTATCCTTGAGTGTTGCTCTTGGTCCTCCTTTAAAAATCACTACCTCCCAGGGAAATTAGCTGTGTCAGGGAGCATGGTTCATCTCACGGAAGTGACACTGTGCTCATGTGGACTGGAGGTGCCTTGAGAGAAGGGCGCCGTCTTGCAAGGGAACCCACCACGGTCTCTGAGACCCACACCCTCCCAGGGCCAGACACCGCTGGCTATAAGCAGCTGCCGACCTGTATAGCACTTTGGGGCCAAGGGGTTCAGAATACTTCTTGGGGCTTGTTACAAATTCCTTCCCTCCCCTGCTTCCTGAGGCATGGAAGAGCCCCCCCCCCCTTCAACCCTGTATTGCTAAAACCCCCAGCCCAGGGTCTGCCCACCAGTGCTCACTGCACCCCGGGCATCTCTGTCACGGCCTGGGGAGGGTCCCTCCCCTCCCCCCATGGAGGGCCAGGCCTGTGCAAGGGGCTCATTGTCACCTTGAGTCCCCACGAGGGCACCTAAGAGTGGGTATTGCTGTCAGCACCACTTCACAGGAGAGTAAACCAAGGCACTTAGAGTTTGAGCAGCCTGAGGTTGGTTCAACACCCGTCCCGGTCCCAGGCTGGCCACCGCTCCTGGATCAGCCCTGACCTAAGTCCTGACGGAGCCCGGGTCTGGCCTGGCCTCTCGCCTCAGGGCCTGAAGGAGGTGCCGCTGCCCCTGTGCTGACTTTCCCTGATCCTACAGGTGGTCGTCTTATTGTTGGCTTAGAGTCAAATGGCACAGTCAGTTGTGCTCTCTGTGTGGCGACCCGATCTCCTGGCATCACAGAAGCCACCATGGGGGAGGGTGGAGCTGGCTACATCCCCCACCCGTAGCTCGGGTTCCCGGATCCTCCAGCCCCCATGGGCCCCGCAGACCAGCCTTCCTGGCAGCTCCCAGTGCACTCAGCCTGTCTCCCCTCACACTCTGGAGGTAGACTGATGGAGACAGACCTCTGAAAATCTTAAGAGGAAGGAACAAGTTGGTTTCTTGGAGGATTTGCTCAGGAAACAAGATTTTGCCCATCTCCCGAAGGAGAAATGGCATGTCTGAATTATTGATAACAAAACACGCTCGACTCACGAGCTCACACCCTGCGCATCTGGGTGCTAAGTGTGCATTCTGCCCTGCACGTTAATGCAGCTCCCTTCCCCATCTTGGCCGTCTCAAACACAACTGGGCAGGGACAACTCCACGTGTCCCACCAAACACTTCTGCCAATAAGCCACGCCCTCTCCATGGAGGGCGGCATTTTCTGGTTTCCGGGAGATGGGCGTGTCTGCAGGGCTCAGCTGTTAGGAGACACATCCCAACCGTGGCTATGAGTGTGGCCAGGCTGAGTTTCCACATTCCAGAACAGTCATCTTCTAAGGAACAGAAAGGATGGGAGCCGGAACCTGCCAGCTGAGAGGAGGCTGGACGGCCACCCACATACCTCCGTCCTGAACTCCATCTAGCTGAGTGTTGGAGAGAACGTGGCCTGTGGTGCCCAGCTCCCGGGACAGAAGCTCAGACGGCGACTCCACGTCCCTTTAGTTTATGTTAGAAGGAAGAACAGTCTCTTCGGCATAATCAGACACCAGCAAGGGAAAGAGACCAAGAACCTGGCAACCAAAGGCTCCCACGGCGCACAGTCCAACCCCCGGGGCGGGGGCTCCGCTCCTCTCACACATGTGCCTGGGCTGTAAGCAGGGCACTTGTGATGTCCAGCTCCAGCTGGGCAGACACAGCCTGGTGTGACGGGGGAACTGCTTCTACCGTGACGTGAGACTGTGGGTTGTTTTGACTCATATCCCGTCTTCAGTGGATGGTTGCATACATTCTCAGGACCACGTAAACAAGGTAGAAACTTGTCAAGGGTGGAATTCACGACCCGGCAATGGAAAGGTACATAGGACAGAAAAAGAGGGCTGTGGTGGCTTTCAGATACCGCTGGCAAGGTCGAGCCACAATTTTTTTCCCCTGAACTTGATAGTGGCCAAAGACAAGTGGAAAATGTGACCAATTACATGATCTTCATTGTCTTAAAAAGGGGCTTAAAATCCAAATGTTAATCAGCAGGTCAATGGCTAAAACCTGGCATGACCACATGTTGCAACATTACTCAGCTGTAAAAGAAGGGAATCCTGGCTCTGCTACAGCAGGGACAGACCCTGAGGACATTGTGCCGAGTGAAGTAAGCAACACCCAAAAGATGGTAATTTATGTTATGCGTATTTTACCACAGTCATAAAAATTCAAATGACGGTGGTGCCTGTAGCTCAGTGGGTAGGGTGCTGGCCACATACACTGGGCTGGCACTTCAACTGTCCCGGCCCAGCTAAAACAACAATGACAACTGCAACCAAAAAATGGCCAGACATTGTGGCGGGCACCTATAGTCCCAGCTACTTGGGAGGCTAAGGCAGGAGAATCTCTTAAGCCCAAGAGTTTGAGGTTGCTGTGAGCTGTGACGCCCCCAGCATTGTACCCAGGGTGATAGCTTGAGACTCTGTCTAAAAAAAAAATGCAAATGAACAACAACAAAAAAGAAACAAACACAAAAGTGGCTCCAAAGCACCCCTCAAGAGAACAACTGTTGACCTGGGTCCATAGGTCTGACAATGTGGCACCAGCACGTCGTGCACCCTGACCCCAGGGAAGGGCTGCCCCATCCCTCTGGTTTGCATGGGAAGGAGGGGCAGCTCTGGGTGGGTGAGTGCAGAGGGGATGCACCGGGTCATGAATCTAGCCACCAAGAGTCCAGGGGAGTGTGACAACTGTGAAGACAGGTGCTGTGGTCTGGGGGCCAGGCCCACAAGGCCAGGACCAGAGAGGTGCAGCAAGGTGGGGCTGGTGCCCCGGCCACTCTGCAGCCTTCGTGGGAATTGCCCTGAAGATGAAGGGGGCCTTCAGGGAAGGCGGGTGTGTTATAATGCACACGGGTGTGTTGTAGTGAATAACCACAAATGGGTGGGTTTAATGCCAGAGAAATTTATCCTCTCACACTTCGAGAGCCAGAGGTCTGAAACTGGGGTGTCATGAGCTGTGCTCTCCTCAAAGACACTGGAGGAGGCCCTGCTGTTTCCAGGGTGTGGGTCCCCTCGACCGTCCTTGGTGCTCCTCAGCTGTAGACACATCACGTGTCTCCGCCTCTGTCTTCACACGGTCCCCTTTCAGTATGTCTCTCTGTTCTCTCCACTGTCTAAGGACACTGGTCATAGGATTTAGGACCCACCCAAATCCAGGATGATCTCATCTTAACTAATTACATCTGCAAAGAGCCCATTTCTGAATGGACTTGCATTCTGGGGGGATACTGTTCCTCCCGGCACAGCTGGACTCTTGTCCACAGGCCAAAGTGGTGTCTGTAGATTTGCTGAAACAAGCCAGCAACAGGCTTAGGCAAAGAGAGTTAGGAGCTCCCCAGGGAGATGGCGCCAGCCGCCCGTCTGGAGTCCACGCCTCTGTCCCTGCCTGGTTTCGCTGGGCCTTTTCAGCTTGGCTTTGCCCTTTCAGAGCTGTGTCAACCTTGAGAAGTTTCCCTCTCTGGGCTCCAGTCTCAGGGAGGCACACTGTGGTGGAGACACTGTAAACACCACCCGGCTGTGAGGCCGGCGCTGTGGCCATGAGCTTCCTTCAGCCATGGGCCTGGGAGAAGTTCAGCTGATGCAGAGAAAGCCTCTTCCCCACAGCCTTCCACCAAGGGCAGCCAAGTCCCCCAGACCTCATTGCCCTGGATGGAACCTCTTCTCTGTGGTTTGAGCAATTGACAGTGGTTAAGTCCACCCTCTGGAGCAGCAGCCCACAGGCAAGGGCACACCACAGACCTTGCAAAGAAAGCCCAGCACAGCAGGGAGAGTCGGCTGGCCACAGGCAGTCAGAGGGCGCCAGGCCCAGGGAGTTGCAAGCAGACAGGAGGGTTTGGGCTGATGGGGGATGTTGAGGCCAACTACAGCCTGGGCTAGAAGCAGAGGAGCACGGAGGGTCTGCTCCCAGGCCGAGTCAGCCTGCCATCTGTTCCCACCCGTGGCCCCAGGCTTCATCCCAGCATGCTTGGCTGAGCAGAATTGGCTCCCAGGGCAAGCCTGTGGCCAGACAGGTCTACTTCCAAACCCAGCTTCAACATGTACTGGCCGCGGGGTTTGGGGCAAGTTGCTTCATTTCCCTGAGCCTCGGCTCTGTCCTCTGGAGAAGGGAGTGATCATGGTGCCTGCCCTGCCCTGTCGGGTGGCCCTGGAGACAGAATGGTATAACCCCAGAAGGGCACAGTCCACTCAGCCAGCGCTGGCTGTCCCCGCTGTTGTCACAGGGCACACAGGAGCGTCCATGCAGGCAGAGGGCGCATCAAGACCCCTGGAGTGAGACAAAGGCCTGGCGGGCCTGGAAGGACCCTGATGGTGGGATTCTGGCAGGTGGCCCCTGAGCCCGGCCTGGGCTGCTCTGAGCACAGCTCCTGCCCTGCCCACAGTCTCAGTTTGGGCTGTGTGCCCCAGACCCAAAGCCACTTGGTGGCGACTGTGACGGCCAAAACCTGCTAGAACTTCCCAGTGTCCCTGACAACAGCTCCGAGCACAGCCTGATGCCCAGCCCGCCCATCCCCTTCCTTCCTCTGCTCTTTCTCTCCTCTCCTCTCCTTTCCAAAGGTGAATTTCTTTTCAAAAGAAGGAAAAACAACCTATATTGATATGATTCTTTTGCCACAATCACCATAATCAAAAGTCATGTTTAAGCCACAGTTAATTTTTTATTTATAAAACTGCACTCTTCACCTCCAGTGCCCCTTAGGGCAAGAGCACAAATGGATCGTTTAATAAAATCCAAAGTAACACAAGAGCGTAATGAACAGGCAAGGTTTTCAAAGCTGCCATAAGTAGCTTCCCCATTTACCCCCTTCCCTGGGGGCTCAGGGACAGGGAGCAACACGGTGGGGGGACAAGGGCTCCCAAGTTCCCCCCGGGCTCAGGGACTGGACAAAGCCACATAAATCTGCCTGACGCCAAACGTGATCAGAGCACCATGGCTGCACATTTAGGGAAACTCAGAGAGGGCAAACAGAAAGGTGAGGCAGATCCTGGGAAAGTGAGTATCACAGATGGAGTGTCTGCCCCAAATTCCTGTGTGGAAGCCCTGACCCCCCCAATGGGGCAGCAGCTGGAGATGAGGCCTTTGGGAGGTGGGAGGGTTAGATGAGGTCATGAGGGCAGGTCCCTGGTCCCATGGGATTGGAGCTCTTCTAGGAGAGACCTCAGAGAGCTCCTGGCCCCCCCCCATGTGAGGATGCATTGGGGCAGCGTGTGCAAGCCAGGAAGGGGCTCCAACTGGAACCCGCCTGCTGCTCCCTGACCTCAGACTGCCGATGTCCAAAACTGAAAGAAAAATTGCTGTTGTTTAAGCCGCTGGCCTACGGTATTGTCAGGGCACCAGGACTACGTTTTCCCAGGAGCACCCACCTCCTACTCCTCCAGCAGAGCCGGGTCCCTGCGGTACAGCCATCCCCCCAGCACCTTCATCAGCATCAGCTGCATTCAGCCTCCTGGACACCAGCACCAGGACAGGACCCTTTCTGCCCTTGGAACAAAAGCACCTGTGGCTGACTCAGCTGTCCTTGCCAGTGGAGTTAAGAAGGGGCACAGTTGTCCCAAAATGATGGATTCTTGGAACATCACCCCCAGGACGATATGCTGGGGGCTCAGACGTAAAGTGAAATAGACCGAGAGAAACATCAGGGTGATCAGAGGCGAGGACGCCCCTCCCAAGGCAGGAAAAACATCGGGGTGATCAGAGGTGAGGACGCCCCTACCAGGGCAGGAGGAACATCAGGGTGATCAGAGGCGAGGATGCCCCTCCAGCAATGGGAGAAACATCAGGGTGATCAGAGGTGAGGACGCCCCTCCCAGGGCCAGAGAAACATCGGGGTGATCAGAGGTGAGGACACCCCTCCCAGGGCCAGAGAAACATCAGGGTGATCAGAGGCGAGGATGCCCCTCCCAGGGCCGGAGAAACATCGGGGTGATCAGAGGCAAGGACACCCCTCCAGCAATGGGAGAAACATCGGGGTGATCAGAGGCGAGGACACCCCTCCAGGGCAGGAGAAACATCGGGGTGATCAGAGGCAAGAACATCCCTCCAGCAATGGGAGAAACATCAGGGTGAACAGAGGCGAGGACGCCCCTCCAGGGATGGGAGAAACATCAGGGTGAACAGAGGCGAGGACGCCCCTCCAGGGATGGGAGAAACATCAGGGTGAACAGAGGCGAGGACGCCCCTCCCAGACCAGCACTCGGGGTGATCAGAGGCGAGGACGCCCCTCCCAGACCAGCACTCGGGGTCCTCCCTGTAGCACGTGCTCAGTAATGAGAGACAAGACGGCACCACCACCAAGCTGAGGCCACAGCGGGACGGGACGCGGCCCATCACAAACATGCTCTGCCTTCCCGGAACCCAGCTGGGGAGGGGAGGGGGGACATCAGAGCAAGGACTCAGCTGGGTCACTACACGAGGGGACCATGTCTGGCAAATTGCTTTCCACGATTCACACGACAGACAGGTTTTACTAATAGACTCGTGTTCTTTTGATTCCAAGGGTCATACCAGCAAGGCCCAGTTAAATTCCTGAAGAACAAAATGTACTTTGTGGGCAGAAGAGAGTGAGGGTAAAGGCTCTGGGGGGCAGGAGACCCCCGATGTTTGCACAGGGTTGAATGAAGACAGAAACAATCAGTCTTGAGCAGGAGGCCTGTGGGCAGGAGCCCCCTCAGGACTGGTCTTTGGAGGGGCTGGAGTTCCAACAGTAGGTATGCTGGTATGACCCTTCCCTATGCTGTGAGCAGAGGGACCCCACACGAGAGGTGGGGAATAGGGGGACGAGGACAGGCCTCTCTGGGGGAGGAACCGGCGTCCACTCTCAAAGGAGCCAACCCCTGCTTCCAGCTTGAGTCCAGCTCCGAACTGGGAGGCAAATGCTGCCCTGTTGGCCCCTTCCGTCATCACTCACTCGCAAACTTCCACTTCCCTGTCTGTGGTAGCCCCACGCCAGGCCTGGGGACACGAGATCTCTAAACCATGGCCTCCACCCACGGGACTTCACGCCACCCCCCACACCAGAGGCAGGGTGGGCTGAGGGGATGAACCTGGTAAGTGCACTCACTGTGTTTGGGCTTAGCTGACGGTGTACCGCACCAGCTGGCTGGATGTGCCATGTGAACCTCATACAATGAGGCAAAAGTCACCATAACTGGTTAACTGCTGAGTGGCTGAGAGCAGTGTGTGCAGACAGCGAGGCTGAGAAGCCAGGACAGCTGTATGCTGTGACCCTGGGAGCACACCCACCTGCCGGCTGTGGTCAGCAAGGCTCATGGGGTGGGAGTGAGCCCAGGGGTTTCTGTTGCTCCCCCTGCCCTGGGTTGGATAGGGGCAAGAAGCCAGGACGCTGTGGCCTCCTGGGCAGTGGGCTCCTCCAGAGACCACCTTCCCTTCCATGCAGCACGAGGACCCTGGAGGTGCCGAGAAGAACCTCCCTGGCCCACAGACGCTGTGCAGCATGGAGGACAAGGCAGGTGGGGCCCCATGGAGAGGCCTCAGGCTCAGCCTCTCTCCTAATCCTCCCTGAGTCCCAGGGTTTCTAAAGCATAGAGGCGCTTTGGGATTGAACTGGGTCCCAGCATCTGAGCCTCCTGACGCAGCATCGGCACCCGTGTTCACACGGTACAGGTGCCAAAAGATTTGCTTTGACCAAATAAAAACACCTGTAACCACGAGGAAACTAAAAGAGAACGCAGGGGACGCCAAGTCATTCAGAGCAGAGGACTGGCAGAGGCTGGGGAGGTGGTGGGACGGGGTGCTCCGCCAACCCTGATCTGTGCTGAGGTCACCCAAAGACTGGGAGATCCTGGGCCAGAACGTTCCATTGTGCTTAGAGGAACTCTGAGGGCTCGGACACCCTGGGAGGGCTGAGGATGAAGGAGACAGGCAGACAGACGTGGAGTCGGCTGGGTAGAGGAGGGACAGAGGCAGGGACGAGAAGCTCTCCCCCCGCCCCGCCCTGCAGGGCAGCAGGCCCTTCCCCTCCAGCTCTGGACTCTCCCCTCACTCGGCTGTGTGCTTGTTCAGCAGTGCTGGATTGAAAGGAGCTAAATTGTATTGAATTGCAGCTCACTTTAAGAAAAGAAACCAAGAAAAAAAGTCAACTCTGAGAAAATCCCTCTGATCAGCTGCAAGCAGCAGTTGATGGAGCCACCCATGCCTGGTGTCTCCTCATGGAAAGGCTGCTCTCCCCGCCCTCCCTGCACCTGCCCTCCCCACCTTGCCTGCAGAGGTTGCTTTTGCCGGGTTTGTTTGTTTGTTTATTTGTTCAGTTGGTTGGTTAGTTTTTTTGCTGGGGAGGGGAGCAGAAGCCGCCTGGAGCCACCTTGGTGGTGTCCTGCCTGGTGTCCAGTACAAACTCTGGTGCTCTGTGGCCCACAGCCCTCCCTGCTGTGGTTGGGTAGGAGTCTATCTGCGCGATGCTGAAACCTTTCATGGTGACCGGCCCAAGCTCTAGCACACATCGGCCAGGCTCTGAACAGTGAGACGTCCCCTTCTCACTTTACCTATGGGTGAGAGAGGACAACTGGCCCAGTTACTACCAGCGCAGCTACTTAACCAGCTGGGGCCTCCATTTTTACATCTGAGAAATGGGGCTAGTAGGAACAGCACCTGCCCTGGGAGCCACAGTGAGACACGTGACGTAGCTGAGATGTACAGCTGCCTGTCTCTGCCAATGGGAGTGGAGGCGGGGACGGAGGCATCTCCCAGATCTCGAGAAAGAGGCCCAGTCAGGCTCTGCTTTTCAATTCCAGGATCTTTTAACTTGCTTTTATCTTATGTATGCTCAGTTTACACACACACACAGACACACACACACACACACACACGGGGTGGGGCTGGGGAGTAGCTACATACAGAGCACGGGGTTTCCTTTTGGAGTTACAAAAATGTCCCGGCCGGAGGCAGAGGAGGCAGCTGCACAGCGCTGTGAATGTACTTAATGCCACCAACCTGGGCACTTCAAAGTATAGAAACACCAAATTTCATGTTATGTGTATTTTACCACACTAGGAAAGATATGCAAGAAATATACGCAGAAAATTACAAAAAAAATGAGTGAAGGACACTTAAGTCTAAAGCAGTAGCTGACACACACTTGCATGCATGCACACACACACACGCACTCCTTGTTTCTAAGCTCCCGAGTGACAGACTGAGGAAAGGACGTGTGTCAGGCGTGCATGTGAGGTCCCCTGTGCCCCTGAGCTAGCTTTGTGACCTCAAGCAAGAACCCTGACCCCACTAGCCCGGGTCCCCAGATTATAAACTGAACAAGTGCGTGGCCTCTGCCAGCTTCTCCTCAGCTCAAACTTTTTCCTGTTACTGGAAGCTGCACCAATTCTAAACAACACACTGCAATTGCTTCCAGTGGGGATTTAGAATTCCCTTACTTACCTTTAACCTAATAGCAAAATAAACTATGTGTGTGGTGACCACTCCCCCTCCCCCGGAGGAGGAGACAAATCCCTGCTGAGTGGCGGAGTAGCCCAGCCTGGGACTAAACACTACCATCAGGAATTCACGAAGTCTGAATTAGTGGACAATTTTTTAAAAAGAAAAAAAAAAAAAACACAGTGTGGGCAGAAGAGGAAAGAGATCATCTAGAGTTTGAGGCAAAGAAAAGAGAGAGAGGGAAGGAAGGAAGGAAGGAAGGAAGGAAGGAAGGAAGGAAGGAAGGAAGGAAGGAAGGAAGGAAGGAAGGAAGGAAGGAAGGAAAAGGGAAGGGAAGGGAAGGGAACAGAAGGGAAGGGAAGACCCCAAGGGTCACAAGGAAGGTGCAGTGGGGAAATCCGGTTGGCAGGTGCACAGCGCCCATTTCCCGACGTCTTTGCCTGTTAAGTGAGATCAGGCGGGAGCCGGAGTTTAACAGGGCAGGTTTTCCAGGAGCCCCAGGAGAGGACGCTTCAGCTTCCAGGCTGGACTAGTTGATGAGCAAATAGCATCACCAGCAGCCAGATGCCTGATGACAACACTGATTGTGATTCTCTCTTCTTTCTCTCTTTTTCTTTTCTTAGAGAGCCCAGAGTGCCTCGGGGAAAATTGGCTGAATAAAAGGTATAAAGACTTTCTCTATTTTTCCTGAATAGTTTTGACAGATATGAGTATGTTGAGCATCTTGGGAGCCGCCGGTAAATGCCAGGAGTTCTAGGGTTTCTCATTCGCTGGAGGGAGGCTGAGCTCAGGGCTGAGGAGTGTGGGTTTGGCTGCGTTTGGCCCCTCCAGGTTCTCCTGTCTTGTGTCCCCTTGTGGGCAGCCCAGAGTGTGCCGGAGGAGCTGAAGGGGAGGGGATGAGTGGAGGAGGAGCTTGTCTGCAGGCCACTTCTTTGTCTGGGGGGCACTGCTGCTGTCCAGTCCCTCATAGTCCCTGCTGCCCCTGCCCCAGACCTCCCTGGCACCACTGCCCCCTTCCCAGGGCCTCAGGGCACCTGCTCCGCTGGGCAGCCCTGGCTGTATGTTTCAGGGCAGTCTGACTCACGCATAGGGAATGGGACTTCAGAAATCAGCTCAGTCCCCACACTGACTCTTGTTGGGGACCTAGAAGCTGATGGGCAAATCGTCGGTTTGGGCGTTCCTTGCAGCTGACCCCCCATGCCCACATGTGGCTGATTTTCTTCAGGGATTCACTTCCAGAGTTTAACTTTGGGGATGTTATTATACAGTACAGATGCCTCTAGACTTTTGATGGGGTCACATCCTGATAAACCCATCATAAGTCAAGAATATCCCAAGTCGAAATGCATTTAAATACCCCAACAAGCTCATCACCAAGTTGAAAAGTCCTAAATCAAGCCATCGTGAGTCGGGCACCGTCTGTAATGTCCGTTCACTGTGAACAGAATTAGGAAATGCAGGTTTGTCATGAGTTTGCAAGGTTTGGCCCCCAGGTGGCTTCTCCCAGCAGACTCCAGGGTCTCAGAGATACGGCACAAGGATAGCAACAGCCTGCCTGAAAAAAAATAGGTCAGTCGGGGTTAGAGGCGGACGTCTCAATTCAGACAGTAGGGACGCTGCTGGGCAATCTCATTCACGTTATGTTTGCCCCAAGCCCATCTGAGGCCCAGAAGTGGGCGCTGACCCAGGCAAGAAGCCTCTGATCTAGAAGCTGGCACCCTGGGGGCGCCCGGGTCTTTGTGTAGAGGGTGGCTTGGGCTCTGCTCACTGGTTTTCCCATGCTGGACTCTATGTGACACCCCCACACCCCACTGCCACGTGGCCACCACGTGTCTCAGTGTTAGATGCAGCTCTCCTGGCAGGAGCAAAGGGCACAGCTGTCCGGGCTTCACAACCTCACTAGGGTGTTCTTAATCACGAGGAGGGCGGCAGCCTCCTGCCATTTTGTAAACTGAATCCGTTTAACAGGGAAGGATTCAAAGACTCTTCGGGTAAGTCTGTATATTCTAAGATGTATGTTCTAAGTCAGGCGTCCTCAAACTGCGGCTCGCGGGCCACATGAAGTGGTGTGATTGTATTTGTTCCTGTTTTGTTTTTTACTTCAAAATAAGATATGTGCAGTGTGCATAGGAATTTGTTCAGAGTTTTGTTTTTTTTAAACTATAGTCCGGCCCTCCCAACGGTCTGAGGGACAGTGAATTGGCCCCATGTTTAAAAAGTTTGAGAACGCCTGTTCTAAGTGATGATGCAGTGGTTTGCCCTGCTCCATAAATTTGGATTTCTGCACGTTTAGTTTTGAACAGTTTTACTGAAGTGTGATGGGTGTGCGCTAACCAAAGTGGAGAGTGTGCAGGCTGATCCATTCTGACGTATGTTTCTACCCAGGGTGCTGTCACAGCAGTGCCTGCTCCGTGATCCCTCCCACACACCCTACCCAACCTCCCCTTCCAGCAAGCACCACCATCCACTTCTTGTCGCTATAGACTGGTTTGTATTTGGGGGCGCTTTATATACGAGAGCCACACCACGTGTACTCGTGGTAGGTTTGGCCTCTTTCACTCAGGATAATTATTTGAGATCCATCCGTGCTGCTGCATGTATCAGTCGTTCAATTCTTGTCGCTGAGTCATACTCCACGCTATGATCGTGCCGTGGGGGGTTATCCGTTAGCTCCTCCAAGGGCATTTGGGTTTTTCTAGCCTGGGGGTACTACAAGTAAAGCTGCTGTGAATATTTGTGTGCAAATCTCTATCTAGACACTGTCCTTTTCTCGTGAGTAAAGTATTTGCGGGTGAGTTGGGTCATGTGGCAGGTACGTGTTTAACTTCTTAAGTAAATGCCAAACTGTTTACCAAAGTAGTTGTGGCCTTTCCTGTCCCGCCAGCTGCGTGTGAGAGCTGCTGTTCTCCCCCGTCCCCACCAGCCCTTGGTGTTGTCAGGGCTCTGATTTTTGCCACTCTAAATGTGTAGTGCAGTGGCATCTCCTTGTGGTTTTCATTTCCATTTCCCTAATGACTAATGATGTTGAGACTCTACTCGCAGGCTTATTTGGCATCTATACATTTTCTTTGATAAAGCACAAAGAGATTATTTGCCCCCAAGCTTTCTTCCAGATGTTCTATACATTTAGTTTTTGCATTTAGGTCTGTGGTTTATCCTGAATTCATGTTTGCATGTAGTGTGAGTTATGGATTGAAGTTTGTTCTTCTGCATACGGATGTCCAGTGATTTCAGCGTCACTTATAGAAAGATGATCCTCTCCCCTACTGGATTGCCCGTGCAGCCTTGTCAAAAATCAGCATCTTGCCTGTGAGTCTCTCTCTGTCCCCTCGGTCTGTGGGTCTGTCTCAATGCCAGCGCCCCCCGCAGTGGGGTGCTGGTCGTACCTTTGCAGTTAAGGTTTGAAATCAGGTAACTCTCTTGTCCTTTGCCAAAGCTATATTGGCTATTCCAGGCCCCTTCCATTTCCATGTGAATTTTATAATCAGCAGGTGCATTTCTAAAGTGAACAAACAAAAAGGGTCTGCTGGGATTTTGATCGGGATTGCATTGAATCTAGAAATCAATTTGGGGGATCACTGACGTCTTAACAGCACTGAGTCTTCTGACTCGTAAACAAGGTACGACTTTCCCTTTAATCAGAACTTTAATTTCTCCCATCAGTGGTTTGTATGATGGTTTTCAGTGGATGGGTCTTGCATGTCTTTTGTTAGATTTGTCTTTAAGAAATTCATATTTTAATATTCTTTTAAGTGGTATTTCTCTTTAGATTTCTGGTTGATTGTTGCTAGAATATAGAAATAAAATAGTTTTTTTTGTATATTGATCTTGCGTCCTGCAACTTTGCTAAATTCACTTACTAGTTATGGCGGCTTTGTGTAGATTCCATCAGATTTTCTGCACAAGTGTTTATGTTAATAAAGGCAATTTTACCTCTTCCTTTCCAATTTTTAAATTTTTTTTTCTGTGTGTTTCATTTTGGGAAGTTCCTATTGTTGCATTTTGAAGTTCATTAATCTTTTGTCCACAGTGTTGAATCTGCCATTAAGCTCATCTGACGCATTTTTTTTTTTTTTTAGTCTCAGACACCATACTTTTTATCTCTACAAGTTTAGTTTGGGTATTTTTTACATCTTCTGTGTCTGTAGTACAGTTACATAACTGTTTACTGTCCTTGTCTTTTAATTCTAACATCTGTTACATGTTAAACTGTTCTGAGCCAGTTTCAAATGATCAATTTTTCTCCTCATTTGAGGTTATGTTTTCCTGCCTGGTTGCAGATCTGGACATTATAAATTTCACCTTGTGGCTCGTGGGGTACTTTTGAGTTCCTATAACTATTCTTGAGCCTTGTTCTGGGATGCAGTTATTTTTTAAAAGTTCGAGCCTTTCAGTTCTAGCTTTTTAGATTTGCCAGATGGGCCCAGAGCTGTGTTTGGTCTGGATCTGATGGATCCTGTTACAGAGGCAAGGCCGTGCAGATTAGGCCGAGGATGCCTGGCCTAACTGGTGAGCGGGTGCCCGCTCCCGCATGTGGGTGCCGAGTGCTGTTCCTCCGCTCCCTTAGAGTGGCTTCTGCAAATGCTTGTGCTGTTCAGTACTCCACTGAGTGCTCCAAGGACCCTCAGCACCATATCTCTCGGGGCTTCCTCCGTCCAGCCTCCCGTCCAGTGCTCTGTCTTCAGCCATCTCAGCCTCCCCACCTCTCAGTTCTGTCTCCTTAGCACAAGACTCTACTGGGGTCCCTGCACTGTGGCCTGTCTTTCTCAAGACAGCTGGGATGGCTGCAGGGCTCCCCCAGTGGTTTTCTGGCGCTCAGGGGTCACCACCCTTCCCTGCCTCATGCCCAGTGCCTTGAAAAGCACCCTGTGGCTGACAATTATTGTTCCAGGAGGCAGACAGACCCTTTCCCCTCTTCACTCACCCACACACAGGTGTCCGAGGACACGAGGCACATGCCCGGCCATTGGCTCCAGTCCCCTAGGATGGAATGACAGTCCCCCAGGTCCCCCCAGGGGGTTGTCAGAGCACTCACAGGCCCAGAATACACAGTCTGGGTGGAGAGACAAACAGCTTCTCTCCCTTGCCTCGAAGATGGCCTCCTTCCCCTCACTTAGGAGAACTCTGCAGTGGCAGGAACTTAACTCTTGAATGATTGTAAACAAGTGTGTTTCACAAATTTCTTCTTGGGTAAATTTTGATTGTTAAGAATAAGGAGAGAAAGAGAGAGGTAAAAAGTATGTCTACACCTCCCAAAATTCGGTGGTACAGAAGGAAACCTGAGGCCCCAGAAACCCAACTGGCCTCACTGCTGTGTGTGTCACCGTGTGCGGCAGCCAGCACCTTCCTGCCCCCAGTAAGCATGACTGAGCAGCACCCATGGGAGGCCCAGGCCGTTCCATCTTCCAGATCTCAGTCCCCACGCCCCCCACCCCCTCGAGCTGAGCCAGGCCCAGCTGGACCCAGTCTGTCAACCCTTGCTGTGGGCACAGCATCTCCAGCTGACAAGGGAACACGGGCCATTACAAGCGACACCTGTCACTCCATTTTGTCCTCACAGCAGGCTCGTTGAGAAGGCAGGAGTGATGCTTTCATCCCCATGCTATGGGCGAGGAAACTGAGGCTGAGGATGGGCACATCACTTACCAGGCTCACGTCGTAGGTGGCCTGGGCAACACCGCAGCCCTGGCTGGCCAGGCACTTTTCACTGCAGATTTCCTTGTGCACAGCAGGTATTCCCATAAGAGAGCATGGGAACCTTTTCCACCCTAATCTGCACGGCCTTGCCTCTATAACAGGATCCACATGCTTCCTACAACAAAGGAGCAAGTGGCTAGTGTGAGACCCAGAGGACTCACCCTTCCCAGCCCACACGGGCTCCCGGTCCTCCGAGAGAATATACCCCTGTCAAGGTTGTTGGCCATCTGGCTTCATGAACGGCAAGGCTCACTGCGGAGTTTTTGTATGGAATGCCAGGTGGCGGGGGCTTGTTCCGTCTGCACACATCTGTTTGGACTTGTGCTTCGGGGTAAGCTGCCCTTATGGGTGGGGAAGGAGTCTGCAAGGGAGATGCCCAGAGATGTTGGCCGCAAAGGTTAATCCAAACTGGTGGCCATCTCTGACTGGGCTGAGGCCAGGGCTGCACTCAGAGCTGCCACACACATTCCCACAGGACCCGCAGCTCCCACACTCTCCAGTTCTGCATCGCAGAACCCGAGGGAGGTCCCTGGTGGTGCCCTTGGCATCCTGGACGTATCCAGCTGGGTGGTTTTGTGCTGCCCTTGAAAAGTGCAGGACATTAAACAGTGGAGATGGGATTAGAGAACAACAAAAGAAGCACGTACGTGTGTGCACACGTGTTTGTGTGAAAGTATAAAACTGCGAGCTTGTGTTTTCCCCAGAGTATTAATTACAGCTGGAGAGGAGGCTGGTCCAGGCATGTTCCACTTGGGCAGAGTACTGTCTCACCAGATTCCAGGGAGCAGGAGGAAGGTCACTGGACAGAGGGCAGGACGCAAACCCCTGCTGCAGACCTCGCTGCCACACCCCTGACCCTTGGTGGATGGCTGTGCCAAGGCCCATGGCAGAGGGAGTGCAGGGAGTGCCCATAGAGGGCTAGAAGGAGCAGTGAGGTGGCAAGGACTCCCATGTCCCGCTCAAGACAAAACTGGCAACTGGGAGCTGCTTAGCAGGAGAGGGAGGAGGAGCAGCCCACACCTGCTGCCATCTGACTGTGAAGGCCTTTCCATGTGGCTCACAGCAGGGCCCACCCTCTCTGGCATTCACAGAGGAGGGCCATGAAAAGGGTGGGTTTTATCTCTATTGGTGGCTACAAGGCAGCTGTACCCACCCACTCTCCCAGTGAGCAGAGTGGCGTCCCCGCAGTGTGATGGGTGTAATTCAAGACCTCTCCAGCTTTGGCATCACCAACTGGGGAGGAAACACCAACACAGAACAACCTGGAGCATGCCTCCCTGCCTGTGAGTCCCTTCCACCCTCACCCGGGCCCCAGGGTCATCGCCTGTGCCCCTTGGCTGGTCAGGGCCTTCCTGGGCACTTTGCTTTTCAGCTCTCAGCTGTCAGACCTGTGCTCCAGCTATAAGTCATACAGTGAGTATCCCCAGAGAGTCACCTCCCCAGGCCACCCTCCCCCAGCTGGCAGATAGCAGGCAAGGCCCACACTGAAGGGAGGGTCCCACATAGCACCAATGGCTCATCGTCCCGTCAGCAGTGAGCACACACCACATGCTTGGGCTACAACAGTGAATAGGACAGAGCCCCTACCCTTGGCCAGCCAGCGCGGAAGCAGGTAGTCACCTCTTCCTGGAGGCGAGCTGGGTTTCTGACACCAGTGGGGCACCTCTGTCCACTCCAGGGGGGACAGAAGACCCCAGTCTGGGAGGAAAAGGAGAATGCACTCAGGAACCGAGGCCCACGGCCTCTGCAGATGTCTCTGGCTCGGCTGCTGAGCTTAATCTCTCAGGACTTATTTTGTCCCTTCTGTGCGGGAATCAGCCTTCAAAGACTCAGCACTCAGAGCCGGTGATCTTAGCCAACACCAGCAAGAAATCTCCACGGCTCCTCTGCTGGCATCCGGCCTGCCACCTGGCTGGCACTTACAGAAGAGTTAGAGGGAGAGGAAAGGAAGGGGGTGCAGGAGGCAAGGGGGGCTGAGCAGGCCACCACCCTCCACTGCTCCTGCAGGTGCTCTGAGAAGCCCCAGGTCACTTCCCAGAATGCTGAGGCCTGCCAGGTCCTACAGCCTCCTAAGGTGGGAGAGTTGGAGGCTTTCTTCATCCAGTTCCTCAGTGAATGAATTCATGTGCTTCACCCTGCACACTCCCACGTGCCTTGATTAGCAGGGAACGTTTATCAAATACCTGTGTGCCGGGCTCTTCACCATGGTGCTCTGGAAACTCCCAGACTCATCTAGGAAGGAGAGTGTTGCTATCCCCACCCTAACAAAAAGGAAACCGAGGCTCAGCGAGGTTATATCATGTGCCCAAATGTGCACAGCTGGTCAGCTGGAATTTGAGCTCAGGTTCAAGCAGTACCAAATCCCGGGCTCCTTCCACCCAGCAGAGTGACACTCAAGACACACTTGGTGGAGTCACAGACCCCACACATGTTCTCTTGGTCAGGGTGGAAAGGATAGCGAATCCTGAATCCGGCTAATCAGGCCAGGAAGCCGTCCCCACTCCTCTGTGGATACCTGCTCTTGAGAGATCCTTAGGCCGAGCAGAGGGGGCCATGGGATCCATCTCTAGACTCCTGCCCCCTACTTAAGGAATGTGCTGCTGGGGTGACAATGATGCTTTTAAAGCCCGAGGTTGTCTGTGCCCTACCTCTGCTCCAATTCTTCCTGTGACTTTTAGAAAAAGGCCACTGTCCTCAAAATACCCTCCTCGCTAAGACCTCATATGCTCTGGCCCAGGGCTGCTCCAGCTCCTCCCTGTGGCCATCCTCCCTGTCATGGCTCCAGCCCTCTCAATAGCCAGACGGGGCCCAACCGTGGGGCCTCTGCCAGGTGGTGCTCTTCTGCAGGAACATTGCTTCTACAGAGCCGGGGGCCCTTCCCTGCACCACCTCCTCAGTGAACCCCACCCTGAGCCCCTGGCTGCCACTGCAGGCCCCTCCCTGCTGTGCCCCTCTGGACCCTCTCACCTTCAACATACAAGATAATTTTCTCTGTTGTGTCTGTTGGCTCCCCTCCCCAGACAGGAAAATTCATAAAGGCAGGAAGTTCAGCCTGTTTGGCTCATGACCAGGTCCCCAGTGCTCCACGGATGTTTGGCCAATGATGTGGAAGGGACCCAGAACCCCCTTCAGCTCTGCCCCAGTGGCCCCTCCCCAGCTGGGTTAGGAGGGTCCCTGAGACATGGACACCCACCTCCCCCGATGCACAAGCTGGCTGCTGAGGCGTCCTCAGGTCAGTCCGCAGCCCAGCACCCAGCGTGTGCAGAACTGGTATAGAAGGCGGTTGACAGGGACCTTTTGAACTTACCTCTCTCTTCAATAGATGTGCATATGGGAACTGACACCCAGAGGCAGGAGGGGTGCTGGGGTGCTGGTCTGAGAGGCAGCAGCCACAAATAAGTGATGTCCAAGGAGGGAAGCTGAGAGCCTCCTGACTTTCCAAAGGTGTAGGAAGGCCAACCCTGAAGACACGGGGCTATGTATGCGATGGTCTCTTTGACTCGAGGACGGTTAGGTGCACCCAGAATTATTTGAATGGCACCTCCGAAGAGCGCCGGCTCCCAGGCCATCTCTAGTGTGTGCCGCAAGGCTCGGGGCTTAACACCAGTCAGCACGTCCACCAATGGTTTGTGGAAACATTTAGTAGGCATGATGATTGAATTCTGCTTAACCTAAGGCTGGGAGGAATAACTAATAGCTTACCTGGTCTCCTGGTAGGACCTAAGGTAAAAGTAACTAAATTTAATAAGAATAGATATAGAATCTTGCTCTTAAGTCCAAAAACACAAGTTGGTTGAATACAAGAGGAAGAAGACACGGGGCTTCCGTCAGTAACAGGGGTGGCCAAACAACTCGTCACCCAAACCAGGGCATTGTTAATAATGGTGGTGTGAGCCCGTGGTACCTGGGGGAGCTGACCAGTGGTCACCCTAAGGATAAGTGTCTGCCCACTACAGCTGTTGTCTAGATGCCGCAGGTC
This sequence comes from Loris lydekkerianus, assembly GCA_963574355.1. Taxonomy (NCBI): domain Eukaryota; kingdom Metazoa; phylum Chordata; class Mammalia; order Primates; family Lorisidae; genus Loris; species Loris lydekkerianus. The sequence continues at coordinate 61,149 of CAUYPK010138301.1, forward strand.
TCAATGAGCATCCTGGCTCACTGAGGGGAGCTGGGCTTCCCAGCTGTGCCCAGAGCCACCCTTGGGTGCTGGGCTCGCTCCGGAGGGCCCAGCTCTGGACCAGGGGGATGGTTCACAGCCAAGTGGACAAGGGTGGGGTGTGGAGGCTTGGATACATCCCCAGGGGAATGACCATAGGGCCAAGCATGGTATGCCAAGAAGAGGGGTGTCCAGTGGTCTCTGTAGAGATTGTGAGGTAGGCCGGGCTGGACTGGGCTGGGCTGGGCTGGGCTACTCGGCCCTGAGGCCTTGTTGACAAAGCTAAGATTGAAGGAGAGTGCAGGGCAGACAGATTTCAGGCTGCCTAGAGGGAGAAATTTCTAACGATGGCAGCCAGCCAGCTGGGCCGCCTGAGTTCCTGTCCTCGTGGGGAGCTGCAGAGGAGCTTCCTGTGCCCTGGAGGGGCGGGGCCGGTGACTCCTGAGGCTTGGATGGAAGGCAATGCCTCGGTGGCCACCATATGTTACTGTTTGGGAAAGAAGAATCAGCCCAGCGACTCTTTAAATCAGAATGCCCGTAGAGAGCCGGCAGGTCCCTCGGCCTCCCGGTCTCCCTCCTGGGTCTCTGTCCCCAGCTCATAGCCCTTTCCCTATTCCCCGGCCCCCCTCCATGCTGAGGTGCATTTTCCCTCCCCAAGTCCTCTCTCCTGCTGCTGAATTACTGACAGTGCCGTGTGCTTCACTGTGCCAGGGGCACACCTGCAGAGCAGCTGGGCTTGGAAAATGTCAGTGACCCAGGACAGTTGTGCTGGGCCTTAGCAAGCATCTCTCGGTGGGCAAGCATCCTGCATGCCCCTTCCCTCTCCCCAAGTCATTATTGATTCATGACCATAACTGCTCAACAAGATAGTACTGCGTCCTCTCCACATCTCACGCCACCTGCCTGGGGGTTGGGGGTAGAATCTGTGCCAAATGGCACTGGCTGGCCCAGGTGCAGGGTCAGGTCTCCATGTCAGGGTCTGCAGCTGACCAGCCAAAGACCTCCAGGGTGCTTTTGGAAGTGCTCTGCCCACGAGGGCACTACCGCAGTGTAGGTGTCACTCTGGCACGTGTGTGGGGTCAGGGTCCTGTGTGTGTGCCGGGAGGCCAGTGCATGCAGGTACACCCGCAGCAGTGCATCTGTGGGTTCCTGCATTCCACGTGTGGATTTTGAGAGTGGATACTCTAGAGCTTAATGTGATACAGACCCTGCCCACGAGGCAAGTTTTCTAATGAAGGTGATGTCGTGGCTACCTGGGTTTTAGCAGATGCAGGAGACAGCCAGCTTATTCGGGATCTGGCTGTGTGAGCAGGTTTCCCGGGGCGGGCAGGGAAAGGTGAGCCTCAAAAGGCTTAGGAACTGACCCTATGCCCATGCCCCAGAGGCATAGGATGTGAAGTTCACCACCATGGGCACCCAAATCCCCCGGACCTGAGCCCACAGGACACACGGGGCACAGAGGAGATGGCTTCTGTCTCTACCAGGATGTGGCCCCCCTGTCTTCCCTAAAGGGCATCCTGGGCCTGGCCTGGCAGCCTCTGCCTTCTCTTAGCCTCCAGATGGTGTTCATAGGCATCCACTGTGCACAGGACTGACACTTGAAGCCCAGGACACAAAAGGTATGGCCAAGCCCCTCCCCTAGGAGCTGCTCGGACAGAGATGTCTGATGTGCTGGGACAGAGACGGGCAAGTGAGCAGCCTGGGGAGAGGGGCCAAGGCCATCTCATGTGGGTGCTATTGTCCCTGAGAGCCTTCTGAGCCCCAAGCCCAGAGGATATAGGCTGGAGAAGACGTGGCAGGCGCCAGCCCTGTGCCGTTCCATAGGCGAGGCAGCTCATGGGCTTCAGGAAGGGCCTGGAGGATACTGGAATGTCAGCGTGGGTACAAGGCCTATGCCAGTTCACAGCTTCCGGAGCTCCAGCATCTTGAAAAGCACAGGGCATGGGGACTGTGCCTAGGAGCAGAGCCTGTCCTGCCAACCCAGTTCAGAGATGAGGGTGGTGAAGTGGCTCCTAAGCTTTTGGAGCTGGGCTCAGACAGGCCGCAGACCTCCGGGCCTCCTGGCCAGGGCTGCTCCCACATAAGTACTTGACCCCAGGGGGCCATCAAGGCACTTAGATCTGCTGCAAATCAGGCAGGTGGGCACCCCCTCTCCTACCCTCCCGTGTTTGTGGCATGTGAAAATCTGGGGACAGCCTCACTCTCCAGCTTACAACACCACACACACTTCTGCCCTCTAAGTCTCCCTGTCTGTACTTTCCTCCAGCCAGGTGGCCTTGCCAGCCCCAGAGGTTCAAAGGCTAAGGCCACCACCTGTATCCTTTTGCCTCCCCAGGACTTGTCCAGCCAGAGAGCCAGGGTGCCAAGCCAGAGCTCCAGCACCCACACTCCCGCCCCCTTCCCAGCCCACTCTCCTTCTGACCTAGCCAGGCCTCGTGGGGTAACAGGGTGGGAAGGTCTCACTGAGGACCATCGTGAGCCTGCGTGCAGCCCACCTTTCAGGGTGGACACCGTCAGGTGGGGGGGCCGAGGACACCCCACAGGAAAGAAAAGCACTGGGCTGCTCAGAGGAGGTTCCCGAGCTGATTCTTGCCCTCCCTGCCTCCCACTTAGGGACACAGGCTTCCCTCTTGGCCACCGACCCAGGCTATGGGAGCAGAGGGCTCTCCACCTCCCATCACCTTCCAGAAGCAGCAGTGAGAAGCAAAGGAGCTAGTGTGTAGAACTCCTAGAAGCTACCCGCCTGCTAACCAGCCTCTGGGCTTCAGTCTCGCTAATTGGAGAAACTTTGGGAACCCTAGGAAAAAACTATCTCTTCAACAAGGGGGTAGTGGACCAGGTGGGCTCTAGCCACCCAGCTCCCAGCCTTGGGCCCAGGTGCCTGTGTGGTTTGAGGCCAGATGGTGGTGCTGGCCTGAGACCAGGCAGGGAGGCAGGCCCAGCGGGACACCGCGCTGGCACCTGGGCAGAGCAAAATCCGAGAATCCCTCCCTGCAGGACCATGAGTCCCCAAGGCCAGGCTCAGCAGCAAGGAAGACAGCTGAGTCCCTTGCTGGTGGGGTGTCGTGGAGAGCGCTGAGAAGGACTCACATCAGACACGGACTCACCACCTCCCCGGGATGCCACCTCCTCACCCCCCACTACACTCCAACACACATTTGGGCCGTGTGCCTCACCTCTGATTGGCCCGTGCTCCAAGCCAGCAGGATCCCCCACCCCCTCAGGAGCTCCTCCTCCCTTCTCCCTCCGCCACCTCCAGAGGCTTGGGGTGGGATCTTGGCAGCTGTCACTTGTCTGTCCTGCCAACCCCCATCTTCCCACACTCTGAAGCCAAGCAAGACCTTGTGAGACTTTTTCTGACCTTAAAGTCTCCTCCCCATCCTGTCCCAGCCTTCATGAGTTCTGCTGGGCTGGGAGGTTCTGCCCCCAACCCTACTGTCCCCTCCCGCAGGGCCCCTGCTAGAGCGTCAGGACCTGTAGCTCAATTCTGGGCAAAGAGGCAGCAGCACAAGTGGCTGGGACTAGGCAGTGCTGGGCAGGACCCCTGACTGGTAAGCAGGCTCCGGGCTGAGTAATCTGGAGAGGCAGAGACACGGACCGAGGAAGGGGACCTGCAGGGAGGCAGTGAGAGGAGCTGCCCCTCTTAGACAGCTGCAAGTGACGGTTCAACTGAGCTCCAGCTGAGAACTGAGTCCTCATCCCAACAGCCTGCCGCTCACACTCTCCTCTCTGGGTCTTTTCCCGCCCCCTGGAGCCTGCCAGAGTCACCATTCAGAAATGTTGCTGTATGTTTGGGTATGTAGCAAGTGTACACTGCCCGATCTGGGCTGAGATTCTGGGAAAGCCCAGTGTGCCCACCCTGTCCCCTGGCCACCAGCAGGGGAGCTGGTCTCAAGGACCCAGACAGATGGGGCAGGCTCCCTTTGGTGGCCTCAGATGCAGATGGGCCAGAGCAGGAGCTAGGCCTGGCTCTGGAAGTGCCCATGTGGGATGCACTATACCAGCCCTCTCCGGGCACTTCCCTGATGGACGCAAGGAAAACCCTGGGCACCTGCCCCATGCCAACTCCAGTGGCTCCCAGGAATGACGGCCACAGCCCAGGGCCCCATGTTCTCCGCTTTATCCCCTCTCCTCCTCCGCCTCCTGTCTGAGCTGCACAATCCAGTGGTGTCCAGTGGGGAGCTGGGATCCCAGGAATTCGTAATGGAAGGTCCATGGGGGCCCCAGTGACTTCTCCAGAGCCTCACAAACTTACAGAGGCCCCAGGGAAGAAAGAGTCCCCCCGGTGCAGACTACCCTCCTCTGCCAGCCCCTGGGCCTTTCGGCAAAGCTCCTGAGAGCAGCGGAGATCAGAGTGGGCTCTGGGCCAGCCGGAACTAGAAAGGGACAGTGCCAGGGGGCTGAGCATCAGGGCCACATGACAGGGAATGACACCCTCCCGGTTCAGGTAGGCTGAGCTGTTACAAGGAAAGGTTAGGGGTATACGTGTGCATGTGTGAGTGTGCATGTGTGTGCCCGTGTGTGTATGCGTGTGTGAGAAAGCCCCTTCCCAGACCCTCAGCCTCCAGTCTCACAGGGGTGGGAGGCTGCCGTGGAAATCTGTGTGAATTTCTTGTGCCTTCCCTGTGGGATAGACTTCCCCCTGGGCCCAGCACAGTGGCCTCAGCCCAGGAACACCTCCCAGGGGGCCTTTCCCACATCAAGGCACCTCTTCTCAGGCTGCCGGCCCAGGTCCACGACCAGGGGATTCTCTTAAGGGAATCCCTGCAACCCCCAGGAAGGGCTGACCCAGGAGCAGGTGCCTGTGGAGCCCACGTAGGGCAGTTACTACATGAGCCCAGCAGGGAGTTGGTGGAAGAGGCCGAGGTGAGCGGAGCCATGGCAGCTGCACAAAAGGGATCACTGACCACTGGGAGTCAGGTGGCTGTGGCCAGCTCAGCACTGTAGCCACCAGGGGCCGAGTTCTGCTGAGCCTGGCACAATTATGGCCAGGATGTACCCAGCGCTCTGGGCCTCCCCACCTGTGCACCTGGTATGCCCCTGTGGTCCCCTCCTCACCACAATGCCAGCCTCTGGACCCCTCCCCAGAATACTCCTTGAATACACAGGCAGAAGGGCCAGCTGTCCCCATGGCCTCCCCTTCATCCTGCCTCCTGGCACCTACCTGGCTTTTGCAAGTCAGCTGCAGGGCCACACCAGGGCCTGGGAGCCCCCTTCAGATCTGGAAGGGGGCTCTTCTCTGCTCAGGGTATAATTCCCTGGCCTCTCCGGGGGCCTTGCTCCCCAGACCCCCACTCCAAGCCAGGGCTGTGGCTATCCTCACCCCCATCAACCCAGCCCTGTGGGACATGCCAGAGTGTTCCCTCACTGAACCTTCGAGGCCATGTTAGGACTGGGTGGAATATGATCAGGAGAGTGTCCCTTCCTTGTTTCCCCGGGAGCCCAGTGGGATTCACAGCTGTACACAGAAGCCTCCTTAGCAGTGTCACCCACCCAGTGTGAGACGGCACTCACATGCTACTGACTCCCACATCATCGCACCACCTGGACCCTGCCCCAGTCCAGCCAGCCGCCCACTTGTTCTGCTGTCGGCCCAACGTGCACACACTCCTCAGGCTCAGCAGTGAGAACTTGCACTTCCCTGCAGGTCAGCCTGTCCTGCTTTGCCCTACAGACCACACACAAGGGTCCCACCACCCACCTACACTCGCAGTTACTCCAGCCCTGCCATGAGGCCCTGTCCACATCCCCAGCCCAGCCACATCCCCAGGCCCAGGCACTCTACCTGCCAGGCTGTGTCTGACTTTCTTAACTTGGAGCACAAAATCCTTCACCGTGTGCCTTCTGGGTTCCAGCCTCGCCCGGCACCTCCTTCCAGCTCCTTTCTAAGCCCCTGTGGTCCAGCTGAGCTGGGCTTCTCCAAGGCTAATCCAAACATCCGCAGGGCTGTTCCCTCCCACCCCCACCTTAACTGGCTGCCGCCTTCCCTTCACGGTGAGCCTTCAGGCAGGGAGGCTCAGAGGCGGCTGCAGCATCACCCTCAGCTGGGTAGGTTCCCTCCTCTGCAGCCTCTGCTCAGCAGAGGGTTCTTCATCACCCATGTTTCTCCTCCATCTCCCCCACCAGCTCCTGTTCACTCTTATTCCTGGTGCCCACACAGTGTCTGACACTTGGCTGGGACTCAGGAACCTTGGACCTGGAATAAAAGAATGAATGTAAGGAATGAATGAACGTTTCAGTCCCAAGAGGCCAGATGGGGCCTAGGGCGTCCTCTGGAGCAGCAGCTCTGTTCAGCCCTCTCTCCCATTCCCAGCGGGCCTTAGGTGAGAGTCACCCACAGGATCATGTGTCTTCCCATCTCTAGGACATAACTTCTCAAGGTGGCATTGAAAATACTGTTGTTCCCATTTTAAAGTTGGTGAGGTTGCGGCCGACAATTCCTGTGCTCGTCATAAGGGGTACGGCAGTGTGCCAAGGCCAGAAGAGCGGTAGTCAGGTGCAGGGTGGAACCTGCCCCATCAGGCCCTCTCAGCCTGGCCATGGGGGCAGGACATTCCCTTGGTGGAAGGGGTGCAGACGTCCACTGCAGCTGTGTGAGAGGCCTAGAGTGGGGGAACCTTCTGCCTGCCCTTGGGGCGTCTCTGTCTATAGATGGTCCACCTGGGGACACGTCCTGGAGGAGCAACCGAGGGGTCTGGCGTAAGAGGCTCCTGGAGTCTGACCAGTGGACATCATGAGCTTTGGATCCCTCAGCCCCAGCCTGGGTTCTGGCTCTGTGACTCAGCAGCTGTGTGATCTGGGGCAAGTTGCCAAACCTCTCCAAGTATCAGGTGGTTCCTCCTCCATAAAATGTGATCACAATGCCCAGGTGTAGGTTGGGTGGAATTACGGTTTGCGTGTTCTATGCCCAGCACAGCAGGAGAGGCATGTTCACCATCAGGACAGGGTGGCCCAGGGCCACCCGGGCTTTTACCCACCTGGGCTCTGTTCAGGCCACAGCGCAGCCAGGCCAGCTGCAACACCTTGCGCCTGAGCGTTGCCCAGGGGTCGTTCTGGCTGTTGCCCTGGACAGGGGAGGGGCTCGGCAAGGACCCAGGAGAAGATGGAGAAGGGAAAGCAGGGAGGGAGAGCCGGAGGGTGTCCACGGTGGCACATCGTGGCGTGGCATGGCATGGGACCCTTGGCGTGGCAGAGCATCTGAGCATGAGCCTTCCTGAGGCGCCCCCACCAGGTCACACAGGCCCGGAGGTGCAGTACAGCTCCAGGATCATGGTGGCTACCGCCCAGGGCAGGGGGAAGATACTCCCTGTCTTGGCCTGACTGTGCTAGGCTCGGCTCAGAGGTGCTCAAGGGTAGCCCAACCCCAGGGCCTGGGAGCCATGCAGGGGTGACCAACAGGACAGACAGATGGCCTAGAGAGAAAACACCCTGGCCAGGGGCCTGTGGGCACCAGGGTGGCCAGAACACCTGCTCCTCTCCGGGAGAGGAAGGACAGAGAGTGAGGGAGTGGGCTCAGGTCACCTCCACACCAGCCCTCTGCAGCCCCCGGGGCTGTCCAGCGGGAGACGTGTGGGCGGGACAGCTAACAGCGGGTGGCTTCACAATTGACTGGCAACAGGCAGAGATGCCAAAGCAAAACCGTCTCCAAATTAGCAGTAATTGCAGGAGAAATAAAGAGCAAACAGGGCGCGCTGAATGAGGTTTTCTATAAATATTATGTTTTTTAAAGTTTGCCCTGGAGTAATAGAAGCTGTTTAAACGCTAATATCCTGTCTATGCATTTTAAAAGCCTTATAATGAGGATTTAGTGTCTGTTTCCTAGGCCCACTTGGTCTGGGGACCCCTGGGTCTCCAGCCTCCTCTCCCCTGAGCTTCTCAGATGGCCACCACCACCACCCCAGGAATCTGAGAAGTCCACCCTCCCTGGGTCCTCACCCAGCCTTCTCCTTGCCTGGGCGCCCGGGCTCCTCCCGGTTACCCAGTGTGGTTGCAGGGGCCAGTCCTTCCTGCCTCCTGGGGGATGCCAGACAGCCTCCCCTTGCTCTCTCCCCATCCCTCTGCTCCTCCCTGGCCAGGCAGGGCAGGCAGCTACCTTCTTTCCGTCACAAAGTTCCAAAAGGGTTTGCATCACTTTTCTAAAGAGGAGTGTCCCCTCCAAGGGCCTCTGGACCTTGGTGGCACCTCTCCCAGCTGCCGGGGATCTTGTCTAATTCACAGGGAGACAGGGCTTCCCCATGGGGGGACCTCTACCACCATGTCCAGTTTCTATCAAACATCGTCATGCAGTGTTCATTCGTGCCGGCAACAAACTCATAGCCATTTTTCAGTTGTGAGAAAGTCGTGGGAAATAGCCCGTGTGATGTCGAGAGGTGGACTTTATGAGGGGCCTAAAACCCACAGTTTGGACAGCTCCGTCATAGGTTACCAAGGAAGCAATCTGGCCCCAGTGGATCCCACTTACCTGAGCCCCTACTGCGTGCCTAGCTGGGTGGTGCCCCACAAAGGCTGACTCTGAGTTTTCTTTGTAACAGATCTTGGGTTCATCCCGCTGCTCACTATCCACCCACACCACCTTCAGACACAGAAGCAGGTCTGGGCGGCTGCAATGGTTCACCGTAGTCTAAGCCCACAGGGTGTTGGTGGCTCCTGACGCCTTAGCTTCCTCCACAACCACAATTGCAAAGCCGGCAATGCCTGGCAGGGAACAACTGTGAGACCTTCTGGTCTGGGGTGTGAGGTGTGGGCGGCTACAAAGTAGGTTTGCTATAACCCATGCAGCCCGTCATCCCTGGGGCACACATGCTCCCCAAGATGTGTTTGGTGGAGAGATTTTGTCCACCAGCCAATGTTTGTCAGCCACGCATGGCCTCTGCAACCTGTAAGGTTTGGGTGCCCTGGTGGTTGCAGTCCCATGAAGGCTCAGAGCATCCAGGATGGATGAAGGTTGCACCCTGGTGGTTGCTGTCCCAGGAAAACTCAGAGCATCCCAGATGGATGGATCTAGAGATCTCCCAAAACACACTGTGAATGGCCCTGGGGAGGGATTCCTGGATGTGGCCAGGCTATGAGAGGGCTGGGGGTGTGGCCCTTGGCTCCTACCCTTGCTCCATCGCATCCTGCCCTTGGTCCCTGCCCCCAGATGCAGGGTCCAGGTAGTTGCTGCAGAGTTGTGGGCTGAGGCCAGGCTGCAGGTGCAGTGGGCCTGCTGGGGTTCCAGTGCCATACTTGCCCCCACACCCCTACCCTTCTGTGAGCATCCAGGGCAGGGAGACACAAGGCCACCTCCTTCCACTACCCACAACTGGGTGCAAGAGAAACAGAGGAATTGTATCCTTTTGTCATTGTCATAAAATTGTTCCTGTCCAGAACATAGTTAAGGTGACATTTATCTGGGTCCCCAGGAAGCTGGCAGGACCCTTGGGGCAGGGGGTTGTCCTGGCTTCTGCATCCAGTGTGACACATTCTTACCCTTCACTGCCCCTTCTACCAGTCTACTTTTCTCATTCTGTGACAAAAGGGGAAAAAACAAAGAAGTCAGGGGCACGTGTAAAAGGGACAGAGAGGGAGGACTGTGGCCAAGGCAGATGGTGTCCAGGGCTGGGAGACATCAGCTTTCAGTAGAAGAAGCATGTAACTCTGAGATCTGCTCTGTGGCATCGCTGTGGGATGACCCCTGCAGGAGTGGAGAGGACACTACAGGGGCAGGAGCAAGCCCACCCCCTTCTCCCCAGAGACAAATGGACAGAGGGGGAGGGGGTGGCCTAGGAGAAGAGGCATCTGGCTAGAGCCACCTGGAGACTCTGCTCTTTCACCTTGAGGCTATTTCTTTGCTATCTCATCCTGGCATGGTCGAAGGTCTCCAGACAGGGCTCGTCCTTTGGAGCTGGTCAACTCCCCAAATGCAGGAGGGCTCATGAAGGGAGAGGCCCAGGCAGGTGTCTCCTAGGACCCAGGGGACTAGCACCTTCATAGCTGGCCATGTCCAGAGTCCCCTGGGCCTGGCAGGGAGCTCCTTGTGGTCAGGTTTATCTGCCTGGCTGCCCACACAGACATGCTCTGGGCCAGTGGTGAGGCTAATGTAATGTGGGTGTCCAGCAGAGGTGTGGAGTGAGGGAGGGCTGAAATGCCAGAGTTCAGGGGGCACCGAGGCAGCACAGCAGTCGTGGATTTCCAGGGAGAGCGCCATGGTGCTGTCGAAGGTGCCTGGAGATGCCCCGCCCCACAGCAGAAGCAGGATGAGGAACAGGCAGTGGCAGTCGGAGAGGGACAAGGGCAGCCCTGCTGGGACCAAGAAATCCATCTCGTGTCCCCTCCCTGGTCTGACTAGGCAGGAGGCAGCTCCAGCCGGCAATGGGCGGGGGCTGTCCCCAGACCAGCGTCTAACCTAAAGCTGACCCCACCTACTCTGCTGAAACCAGGGTGCAGCCTGCAGTGATCTCAAAACTTAATTACAAAAAGATGTTGGGATTAAGGACCCTTCCCCTTGTTTTCCTGCTGGCCATGGCTCGTCAGCAGCTTGGACTTGGAACATCCTGCTTGCAGTTCCAGAGGCTGCATGACCCAGATTCTGCAAAGTCTGGCTTTGGCAGGGTCAGAGGTGGGGGCTGTCACAGGCCAAAATGAGCATCTTGACTTGAGTCTTGTTGCTCCCCACAACAGAAGCCACAGCCCTCCCCCAACAGGCCATGGCCCCATCCAGCACCAGCCCGCATCAGAGGGCCCTGTCTGCCCAGAAGCCTTAGTTCTCACTGTAGGCATGCAGGCCAGAACCAGCCACCTGCCCTGGAGAAGATGCGGTAACCTCCAATCCTCAGCACCCTGACGGTGCCCAGCTGCAGCCTGGCCAGCTACAGGATATGCAGGGGTGGACGGGAGAGACTCCCACCCTGGCCCATCTTCCTAGAGGGCATTGGGGCAGGAAGTAACAAGAGCCACTCAACCCACTGACGCCGTGATCCCACCCCTGGGACCATAGACTCGAGAAATAACTCAAAGGCCTGAAGTACCTGGCGGGCAGGAAGGCGAGGTGCCTCCGAAACAGCAGTAGGTGAAAAAGCCAGACACCCCGTGACCTACAGGTGAACACTGAGGCTACACAGGGGCAGAAACCACATGGAGGTGAAGACAGCAGTGAGAGCCAAGGGCCGGGTCTGACTCCAGGGGAGCTTAACAGAAGAAGGGTCTCCCCCGGCCCCAGCCCCAGGCACCGGTGCCTCACCCTCCATGGAGTTGCCTGTAATTCCCAGCCCCGTGCCCCGCACCCAGGCTGGTGCCCCAGACTCACAACCTTTCCTTATGCTCTGGGGGTTGTCTTACCCAGGGCAGAAGCCACCACATCTGTCCTGTCTTGTTTTTGTTTCACTTGCCTTTTTCTGCAGGGTTCACTGAGGCACCCTCCATGCTCACGTGGAAATGCCATCTCTGTGGCAAATGTGAGCCCTGAACGGTGCCTGCCATGTGACTCTGCTGGCAACTTCCTTCTGTTTATCTTTATTGAGTTAATACTATTCTCAGATGGCGGTGCTGGACACGGGGTGGGGGGGGCGGAATACATAGAGCCGTCCCTGTGCACCAAGGGGCTCAGTGCCTGGAGGGGGAGGAAGGGCAGGCCCCCGGCAGGGGTACAGGGAGATTACTGGCAAGATTTCATTTCCTGGCACTCTCCAGCATCCTAGTAGGAGCTCAGTTTGGTTGTCCTGGCATCTCCTGAGTGCCCCAGTGCTACCACTGCGCTTGGTCCCAGAGACACAACAACGATAAAGGTCGTCCCAGGCCCTGGAGGGCCCAGACTGTCTGGGAGCCCGTGCGTGAGGTTACTGTGCAAACACAGCCCTGGTGAGAAGGACATCAGCCACCCACATACGTACCAGGTCAGTCCATGCCCTGAGTGGGGGAGTCACGGGGTGATTTCTATATAGGGGATGCAATCAGGTGAGTGGTGGGGGGCAGAGGAGTCACTTACGGAGAGCACAAACTAAGCAGAGATGGAGCGACACTTCTTGAGGTTCTCACAGGGTTTTCATGGGGTTCTCTGGGTTAGGAGTTGGGTCCAAGAAGCACAAGGAACCCCAACTCCAGGGACATTGCCTGGAATAAGTCTGGCTTGGGGTATCATCACCTCCCCAAGGAAGGGGCCTGGGCCAGGTGTGCAGCCGTCTTCCACCGGAGGTTCCTCAGCTCTGTGCACCTGGGGCCACCTTTCCACGAGCAGGTTGACACTTGCTGTTTTCCACGACGGTGCCTGCAGGGACTAGCCAGAAGCTGGAAGTTGTCCAAAGAAAGAGGAGGTTAGCCAGCAGTCGAGACACCAACAGAAGGAGTGGCGAGAGCCTCACGTCCTTGACTGACTTTCCCTGACAAACCCCCAGCCCTACCCCTTCCCCAAACTGCCAGGGAGCCTGGGGGAGCTCCATGGGTTTCCAGATAGTCAGGGCCTTCTGGCTGTTGGCTGGGATAGCCTGCCCTGGTATGTGACAGGGACGGCTTAGCTGGGCAGAAAGGATCTGGAGCCTTGGTCCTGTGCCTGGATCCTGTTTTGGGAGCCACAGAGCAGGGCTGACAGCTGGAGACCTGGGCCGCCAGCAGCACCTTGGCCTGCTGTGCCCGGCCAGTTGCAATGATACCATCAGAGAGTAGAGGAACATTTCTGCAGTGACTGTAAATAAGCCTCTCCCTCGTGCTGCAGGGAGAGCGGAGTTAGGGAGAACAAAGGGTGTGAGATGCCAGTAACAGGTGGAAGAAGGGCCCCTCTTACCAGTCCAGCCCAGCCGAGGCCCGCAGAGGCTCCCTTGGACTCGTAGCCCACGTTGTTTTAAAAGAAGGAGGCCAGAGGTTGATTAATTGTGCAAATAAATAATGGTGCCTCCTTGTGGGGGCAAGATTGGCTAGCTTTGAAGGAACTAGAGGTAAATCAGAGACAGAGGAGGAGAAGAGGGAAGGAGAGTGGGCACACGTGGCTGGAGGACACTCCCATGGAGGCAAGCCCTCCCCAGAAGCAGGGACAGACAGACGTTCCCTAGGAAGAGGAGGGTGCCCAGGCCCATCAGAGAAGGGCTTCTTTCAGAGCGTCCTGCTCCTGGGCGTGGTCCCAAGAAAGCCCAGGTTCATTTGCTCAGTGGGCTGACCACAGGCGCCATCAGCCAAGACCCCAGCTCTAGTCTGGAAAGCTTCCTGGGTGAGCTTGCAGGGGACCCTGGCTCCACACAGGGAGCAGGTCGGGCATGTGCAGGTGGAATGGCACCAGGACACCAGGACATGTCTAACCTGAGTTCCCTGACACAGGCCTCTGGCCACTGAGCAGGTGGTCAGTCGAGGGACACTGAGGTCTTATGCCCAGCAAGCTCAGGTGCACAAGAAGAGAGGGGGTAACTCTGCACCTGCCCCTGTGATGTGGGAAAGGAGCATTCGTTTCTATCGGTCACGAACGTTAGGTCCAATAAAATTGTTAGATCCCAGGCGATAATCTTCATACTTTTCTCTGTTTTCTAAATTAAAAAAAAAAAAAAACAAAAAAACAAAACCTGCTAATTATAACATGAAGTGAAAGCCCTCTTAACAAACTTGGAAACAGCACACACTCCCTGGAGACAGACAAGCAGAGGAGAGTTGTGTGTCTCTTTTGTTCACACTGGAAACTTCACAATTCAAATCTTGGCTGTCTCAGTCTACACTTTCTCCTCAAAAGCAGAGCGTGAGACAAGGGCTTGTGCACAGGAGGTTTATTTTGGGAAATGATCCAAAGGCGAGGGGGCTGGGAAGGTGACGCGGGAAGCAGGACAGCCATTCCGATTCTGAGCGCGTCACTGAGCCGAGGAGCATGGGCCGCCAGGGTTCCCTCTGATTAGGGCTCTGCGAGGAGCTGGGGAGAGACACCTGCACCCACCCCACCGCCCGAGGGGTGCACCCGCTACCTGTCATCGCCCCTGGGGACGGGCTGCACCATGGGGCATTAACTTGCAGGTATGTCCAGCTTTGCTCTCACCGCGGCATGGCTGAGCAAGCTTCTGCAGGCTCCCTGCACGCGTGTGGCCTGGAGAAGGCAGAAACACGTGGCCCAGCTAAGGCAGGCGCCTCTGGGTTACCCCTATGGACAGCTGGGGGCCGCAGCCAAGGCTGGAGTGAAAGGCGGAGCTGAGGGGACAGTACACAAGAGGCCTCTGACCGTGCCCACAGCTTGTACCCAGGGTACACCCAGTTCCTCACAGCCTGGGTAGGGCAGCCGGCCTCAGCCCCCACTGGGAACCAGCACTGTGTCTCTCCCTGAGACCTGCCAGCCGCTCCTCACACAGCCCAGCCCACCACAGCCCCCAGCACCAGGGGCATGTCCTCCTGCCCCCTGGACCTGCCGCATAGCCCACTCTTGCTCTGGTGTCCATGTCATCTCCAAGGGGATGCCATGGACAGCCCAATTCTAAGGGCTCTGTTGGTGTGACAAGCTGTGGACCTCCTTGGGGTATATGTCACACACTCTGACACACGTGTGTCCTCTCAGGTGTCCAGTGCCCTGACTTCCTCCTGCCCAGCTGGTCCAATGAGCGTGATTTCCTCAGGACACTGGATGAGCACGGCAGGCCCCAGGGTGGTCAAGATGGCCAGAGTCCCCACAGACTTCAGTGTGACAAAGAGCAAGAGTGATGGTGGCCCTGGGAAGAGGCACTAAGTATGTTCTGCTGTCCCATTCTCACTGACGGGGACCGGAAAAAGCACAGTTTCCACATCAGTTACCATTCACCGAGCAGTGGGTGCTATGATGCCCTAGTCCCGGAAATAAGACACCGCAGCTAGACCATAGGCCACCGCACAGTCAAGTCCACAGAGACCCCACTGCCCGCTGTGACTCCCCTGGCTTCTGCAGGGTCCTTACAGTGGGTTGGACGAGGATGCCGCAGGCCCCACCGCCCTTTCTCCTTTAAGCATCTGCTGGTGGATGTAATGGCTGGCGTTTTCCCAGATGTGCTGTCTTTTCCGACTTGCTGACTTACTGGGCTGGAGCAGTTGCACAGACTTCCACCTCCTTTCCAGATCATAGGACCCATATCCTGCCTATGCCAAGGATTCCTCAGTCCAAATCAGGCGCTCAGAGACCAGAGTAGAGACTCCGGGGGGGGGGGGGGTTCATGAGCCCGCTGGGCCTGCCGTAAAGGGACTTAGGTCAGGATGTCGTAGATCCCCGGCTTTCCATAAATGCCCACATTGACCAGGGGCACAGGACAGCATCTTAGTTTTGCTGGTCTCAGAGTTAGCCCTGCCATGTACCCTCTGCCTTCCAAACATTCTGGGCCCCCCTTCCTCGGTACACAGGCCCTCTGGTGAATGCTCACAGGTCCGCCCAGGGAAGGGCCAGGAGACACACATCGAGACACACAGTCTGCACACATCGAGAGCCATTGCTTAGTCCTACCTGGTGTCCCCACCAGCACCGGCGCCTCGCCCCCGAGAACTGACCTAGGTGCTGCATGTCTCCACGGTGACCAGTGATGACAGCCTTGTCTCTCTGCTCTTGGTTTTTTTCTGCTAACACATGTACAAGCCAAGTGACACCCTGGCTGGCAACCTGCCCGTCTCCTCTCCAGGGACACTGAGGTCCATTAGCCACAGAGCCCTTAAATTCCAAGCACCCGGGTTATCACCAAAGCCTCCCCAGCCGCGATGGCATTTACTTCCATGCTGCCCTGGGCTCTGCTATTCTGGAATCTTCTCATCCTTGTGTAGCTACAGAACCTAGTCAGCGGCAGCATCTCCTAACGGCAGAAGGCGCCACCATTAAGCCCTCCAAACACATTGGTGTCCCTTATTGCCATCTTGGAGACACTGTCCCCTGCACCTTCCTGGGGGACAGAGTCACTGGCAGATACTCTGGTCATACCACCCTGGGCCTCCTGAGCCCTTCTCGATGGCATCCTTCTAGCATCTCCACCTCATTTACTGAAAACCACCAACAGGTCTGTGCTTCAAGGAACTGTTAACTAAACTGGCCCAAGTGTGGTTTCTGGCTGTCCAACCAAGAGCCACAAAGGTTCCCGCCATGTCACTAATGTCTCCCTGTCCGGGAGTAAATTCCTCCCGTCCTGCTCTTTCAGGGGCCCCCCTACTGCTCCCTGCCCACGGTGGTAACAGCTGGTCTGGAGCCCTTGGGTGAGGGCTGACCCCCTCCTGCACTGGGCTGTCCCCCCTACTGCCTATGCCACACCCCGACTCCAGCTACAGCTCTCGTGGCCATGAGGATGTGTGTTGCCTTGTGAGAAATCTCAGCCAAGCTATGTGCTGCTTCTCCAGGTGAGAGCAGCATCTCAGAGAGATCCAGAGACTCTGGGGCACGAAAGTCTCAGTCTCATCTGCACGAGATGCCTCGTCCCAGGGCCTTGCCCTTTCCTGTCTCAGAAGGGTGGTGTCTGTGTGTTCAGGATTCCCCCTAGCCCTGGTGCTTCACCATCAGATCCTGAGACTTTAGGAGAGAAGGTCTAGTTACTTTCACAGAGGCCAGAGTCCCTTGTGTTGACAGCTAACTGGACACTGTCATTTTCCTTTTTCAAAGCTGCTGAATCCATTAATAAAAGCCAGCCCGCCCCACCGTCCTTATAACTGCCACTGCCCTCTGAGGATGTCCACAGCCGCCAAGTGCCTCTGGCTCCATCTGCCTGTCCTCCCAGGCCTCCACAGTGACAGTGTGTGAAATCATGGTGCTCCTGCATGCCAGGGGCTGTCACAAGCTGATCTGTCACCAGCAGCGGGGTCCTTAGCGAGGTCTGACCAGGGACTGACCCGTTCTGTGACCCTACCCTGAGGGGATGCTTTCTAGACCACCAAGAACAAACAGCTCCCCGGACGCCAGGCCCTGGGAGGAGAGAGCCCGCAGGAAGGTGTGTGTTTTGAGAAGTACACGGGAGTGAGAGGTGCTGGGGAGTGAAACAGAGACAGAGAGAAGAGATCAGGGTGTGGATGGAGCTGATGCCCTGCAGACAGCCGGGCTCAGTCCCACAAGGGAGCCTAGGAGGCACCAAGGGTGAGTCACATTGTCTACCTAAGGCATGAAAAAGGAGAGTCCTCTTTGCCAGGTCCTGCCTCCTTCTGTCCAGGGACTGCTCAGAGTTAGTCCTGCCATGAGGGACACGGCATCGGTGCCTGTGTGTCCCCTGGGTGAGCTCCACAGTGTCCCACAGGTGTCAGCCGAAAGCCCCAGGGAAGAAAGTGAGACGTCCCACGTATGTCATGGCAAAGCTGTCATGCTACAGCTGTGTGCGGCTGGCTGATTGTCACAGCCCAGGCTGAAGCCAAAAGGGGGAAGGAAGGTTACAGGGGGTGTCTGATGTGTAGACTCCAGTTAAGTGGCCTTGGCCAGTCCCCTGCCTGAGCCTCCTCCTCTTGTGTGAACACAGACGTGCTCAAAGCCCCTGCCCAGGTGGTTGTGAGGATGGCGTTTGATGAGATCTGTGTGCGTCGTAAGGCTCTGCCCTGTGTGAGGGACCTGCAGTCACTGTGCTGAGGGTAGCGCCCTGGACACAGCCCGAAGTTGTCTTGGGGCTGCCTCTCCTGCCAACCTCACTAGCGCCACCAGACCCCCTCCCTTTTGTTGGGGATAAGAGGTCCCTGTAGACGATACAGCACAAGGGAGCACAGCCCCCTCGGAGGCAGGACTGGTCCCCACTCTGGGTCTAAGCATCTTCCCCCAGAGTCCTCCCCCTCCCAGCCCTTCCCCTGCCTCAAGAGCACCAGGGGACCCAGGGCACTCTCCCGGTAATGACTGCCGCTATTCCAGAGATGTGTGTCATCACCCGGGGACTGTGACAGCTTCGAGTGAAGCAGGCAGCAGGAGGAGGATGAGACAGTCACCGTAGTGAGGAGGTGGCATCAATTCAGGGCCGAGAGACACAGACAGAGGAGGCCCAAACGTTGAAGGCAACTTTTCGAGAAGTTTTCCCGAGTCTGCCCCGGGCTCTTTGTCAGTCTCCCCCAGCCTCTGGTGGCATCAGGAAAGTGAGCCCGTGGGAAGTGAGCAGGAGATGGGTGCGGGAGCACCACGCAAGCACGGCGGGGGACGCATGGGGAGCCTTGGAGGCCGAGGCAGGAGCGGTTATGATGGTAAGAGACACGATAAACTTCCCACAGGGTTTTACGGGTTGTAGACAATAAAAAAAAAAATGGGGAATTACGGACCTCCTCCTCTTGAGAGGACCGCAGAAATCCCTGGTGCCCCAGGGTTAGGGGGAGACGCCTGAAGGACAGGCAGGTTCAGGACAGGGGCAGTGGCCGGGCAGTCTCCTGAAGCCTGTGAAGGGCTGGAACCCTGTGCCCGTGGGCAGCTTGGTCCTCTGTGTCCCAGCAGCGTTTGCCACTGCTGGGGATGCTGGAAGTCTCTGACTTCCCTCCTGCACCTCTCCCCATCCCCGCATAACCACCTTCCCTTTTCAAAGCATCTAGAATCCCCTGTTTGGCCCATTAGCTTTGGAACCGAGAGGGGCAGGTCTAGTCCAAGTCGGAGGACAGGAGAGTACAGCCCTGGGTGAGGAGGGAGCCCCTGGGGTCTCTGCCTTGCTCAGTCTACAGCTCATCTGGACCAAGAGGATTTTCTGTACCTGTTTTAATTTGCGCAGGGAACAGGACGTGGTGCTTCAGAAACACACAAGGAAAGGGTAGGAAAGGAGAAGGGGGGTTCTTAGGGAGACAGGGGTGTGGAAATGGAGGGAGAAGGGCAGGGGGTGGTGATGGTCGAGGGGACAGGGCGTGGGGCCTTGCTGGTCCTGCTGCCACTCCACGTGGGGTGGGAAATGAAGTGGGGGATGGCGGCTTTCTTTGGCCTTGGCCTCTGCGTGTGGTCTGAGGAAGGGGCTTGTTGCTGCATCAGGCAGGGATCAGGGTCTCAGACCCACCCACAACCTCAGTTTTCTGGGTTGTGTCCCTTCCCCAGCAAAGGTTTGTGCCCTGTGCCAAGTTTCTTTGGTTTTTTACTTCCAAGTCCACACGTGGGTTCCTGCCCGCCCAGCAAAGCTATCGCAGCTCAGCGCTCCCCATGGATGTGGCCCATGAGCTGTGGTGGCCTGGCCTGCCCAGCCTTCCCCTACCGCCCTGCTCTGATGCTGTAGGGAGCCAGGCAGTGCAGGGCCCAGGCCTCTCCTGTCCACACTTCTGGCCCTTTCGGCTCTATGTGGAGGCAAACCCCTGCCTTGCACCAGCCACATCTGTGGGGCTCTTTCCCCTTTTTTCCTGGATTTTCTCTCAGACGATGCAGGCACATGAGGACTTAGCTGGTGCCCTCCTTCCCATCACTTTGATGTGGGGGCTCTGCCTTCCCCTGGAGCCCCGTCCTCAGGCTGCCTGGCCAGAGCCTGCACTGAGCTGTGGCAAAGAGGGTTTGCCTGGCAGCGTGGGAACAGCCACGAGGCCACTTTGTTGACAACCTGCACACTCAACTGTGGTGGCTGTCCTCTCACGGGGCCTCGGACTATAGCCAGAGAGGGCACTTCCCCCCCATTTTACAGATAAGGAAACTGAAGCATGGAAAGCTTTAGAGCGGGCCTGTCTGACAAAGCCTGTGAAGGCAGTTTCTGTCCGTGTCAAGGCGGTACCCGTGAGCTGTGTGTGACAATTGGAAATGAGGCCAGTGCAATGGAGGGACTGGGGCTTTACTTTCATTTGAGTTTAATTAAGGCTTTAGAGACTTACTTCAGAGCATATCTAACTACTTCCTGAACTGGGAAGAACCAAACTGAACTGAACAGACCAAACCAGTCTGTTCTAGGTCACCTGCCCCCACCACAGAGATCCTTGGCACCTCTAAGTCTACAGTGGGGCTCAGCTGGCCTTCTCTTCCTCAGATTTCACCTGGGCTAGTTTTCCTCCTTGGAGGGAACCCCAGGAGCTGTGAGGCTTTCCCTGGAGTGATGGGCAGAGAGGTGGGGACTCCAGGCATGCTCCACCACCCTGAGTCTGATTCCCCATGTGCGGGGGTGGGGGGGCAGGATGAGTGAGAGCCAGGCAGTGGCGCGCGGGTGTGAGGCCCAGCTGAAGGGGCGTGGCCAGCTCCACCTGCTGCTGGGTGTGCCCCCAGGGTGGAGGGAGAGGAGCCGGGCTGGGCCACAGTGGTGCTCAAGGGTTTCCTTTGCCAGCACCCCCTTGTCGCCCTGCCTCTGCCATCAGAAAGGAGCGCATGCTGAGCCAGCCAGACCTCAGGGTGTCTTCCCGCCCCACCCGTGACCTCAGCTGCACCTTTGCTCCATGGGGTGAACCCCGATACTTGCTCACCTTTTGCTATTTTCTGGGTTCCTCCTTCTCCCAGTCAGGAGTTTCAGAACTGAGCTGTACACAGTTTTTGGCTCCGCATGCTCAGCATCTTTGCAGCTGAGAGTTTGTGTGTCACCACCGGCAGGTGCCAGAATGCTCAGCACCAGAAAGTTCCAAGGTAGTGAAGCTTCCAGCATCCAAAAAGTCATATCAGGATGGCCATAGCTAGGACTATGAGTCCCCAATAGGCCCTTAGCTTCTCTAAGCCTGTCTCCCCAGTGCGCCCATCCACCTCACAGGGTCAAAGGAGGTACGTGGAGGTGACATTCGTGAATGTCCTCCATGACCTGGCAAGTGGGACACAGATGTCAGTGTCATTCTGTCATCTTAGCACTGAGGCCTGTGAGAGCTGGGAGGACATCCCTTGAGTCACCACCTCCAAGTGCAGACTATGCTTCCTGTCTACACCTGGCCAGAGGTGTCCCTTGCTCGGAATGAAGAGGAGGCGGGGTCAGAAAGGTCAGGGCACTGCCCGCAGGCGGTGCTTGTTTGGGGAGTTTGCATTCTGGTCTGGTCCAGTGTGGGGCACAGCCATGCGTTCCACCTGCTGCAGTTCAGGGATGACAGCCCACCCCATTCTCCTGTCCCAGAACAAGGCATTGGGGTGGTGAGTTCCTGCAGCGTGCTCAGGAAGTCAGAAGCACACACTGAGTCAGGGATTGGCGTTGTCCTCGTGGCCTAGTGTAGGGGCCACCCCACACACCTGGAGAAAGGGTGGGACCTGGGCAGAGGGACCGGGCCTTCTCTGTGGGATCCAGAGGGACCAGGCCTTTTCCTGGGTTTCAGGTCCCTGCCTGTCAAGCAGGGAACCTGGACCAATGCTTTCCCCTTCCCTCCCTGCTATGCAAAGGGAGAGGTGCCATGTTAGACACAGCCGTGGGCACCAAAGCTCACGACTCTGGAGAGCAGATGCCCCCCCTGCCCCACCCCAGCTGCAAGGGTGACCTGTCTGTTGAAGGAAATGCTTGTTTCCTGGCTTGCCCCAGGTGCACTGAACAGCCCTAGCAGAGGAGGGAATGGACAGTGAGAGAGAGACACACATGGAGACAGAAGGACACACGTGGAGACACAGAGAAGAGAGGAAGATGCAGACAGCCCCCAGGGAGGCTGCGAGCGGGTACGCGTCTTGTCTCCACTCAGCTCCCTCACGGGCCTTCTCCACCACCCCCCTGGGCAGAGCCTCAGCTCCCTCCGCTAAGCTCCCTCCTCTCAGCTCCCTTGTGGGCCTTCTCCACCACCCCTGTCGGCAGAGCCTCGGAGCAACGTGAAATGATCTGCCACCCTTCCTCCTGAGCAGATGTCAAGCAGAAGCCCCAGTGCCCACAACTTCATTCTCAGCAGACATCTGTCCACCCAGGGCAGGGTGCAGAGAGGCAGTCTGCAGCCAGTTTCTACTGGACAGGTCCCAGGACACATTTAGGGCACACACCTCACCACCACCAGTGTAGGTTCTGAGGATGCAGATGAGTTTGAGCATTAGCCAGAGCAGACTGTAATTAGGGGATAAACCTGAGGCATAGGTAAGCATGATGCATTCCAAATTCCAATAAGAATGCATTGCCAGGGGAACGTTCCACTCCACTTGCACAGATAATTGAGAGTTAACTGTACTTTCTGTACCAAGGCCTGGAAGACCAATGGGGAAAATTCGGTCCATCTGAGTGGAGAGAAAGGACATTTCATTGGCGGTCTTATGTGGGCACTGCAGAAAGAAGGGACCTAGAACAAATCCTGGCACGTGGAGACACTCCATACGTATTTGTTGACTTAATCAACATGATTTATTGGACACCTACTGGGTGCCAGCTCATTCATACGTGGAATGTCTTAGAGTCCTGGCAAGGTATGGTGGAGACTCAACATTGGGTGAAGTGCTGCACCGCAGTCTTACAGAGCAGAGCTGAAAGTGTAGCATGTTGAATCGTTTGCTCAGGTCAGGGGAGATACGGGCTTCACTCTGGGTCTGTGTGAGCCGCACTTACTGCTGAAGGGGGTGCCAGAAAGAGCAGAGCTGGGCATGTGCTGGAAGGCAGGATGTTGAGGACTGGGTCTTCTTACAAACCCAAGGCTAGCCAAGCTCAGCTTTGGTTCTAGAAAGGGAAAATGAGGCAGACCCAAGTCCTGGGCTCCACTGTCCACCCTGGGACACTCCTCTGCTCTGTGTCCAGCTTCTCGAACCAGCAACATGGGAGGAATGACATCTACCTTCTCGCCTCCTCCTCTGCCTTCAGAGGGGGCTGGGACAGAGCTCAAGGCTGCAGATGCTCTGGGTGCCTAAGGTCTGGTGTGCCCAAAGCATGATAATGATCATTATTGCCATGCCCTGTTTCACGGGAAAGACCTCTTGCGTTACCCTGGAGAGGAAATTGATAAGTTCACCCAAGAGCCAAATGCAAGTGAGTTGAACCACATGTGAGCTGGCCATGGAGACACTTTCTCCTAGTGCAGGTCAGGAGGGAGACACGTCTGCCACTGTGAGCTCAGCCCTAAAGCTGAGAGGTTGTGCAGGGAGCTGATTTCCTGGTGCTGCCTGGGGTCGAGCACACAGCTAAGAGCTAAGCCCTCCCCACTGGCCCTGCATGCGCACTCTGCACTGTGTCTACACAGCTGCTCTGGTGGGATATGATGACATTCCACCGATGTCCCAGACGTCCGGGGGGAACAAGTAGGAACCAAGAGACATGGACTTCAAGGGAGCGACCCCTCCTGCAGGGCATCTACGTTTCGGGGTGAGGAGTTGCAGAGCGCCTCCCACCAGCTCGGACTGTGTTCTCTGGGACCCCTGTAAGAGGAAACCCAGGCAGGGGTTCATTCTGCATCCCGTCTCGGGGGGCTACCAGTGGCAGGGTTTAGCCACAGGCAACAGAGGTGACAGGGGCCCGCGGTGACGGGGCTGAGTGGGGAGATATCAAGACCAGCAAAGCCTGACATTGGTGTGGTGCACCCCACATTGGTAAATTAACTTTCTGGTAGCCACATTACAAAAGTAAAAAGAAAAAATAGTAACCGGCAAAACTAATTTTCAGAATATGTGTTGTGTAACCCAATATATCCAAAATATGATCATTTTGACAGGTGATTGATACGCAAATGATTTGTTGTTGTTGTCGTTGTACCTAAATCTGGCCTGCATCTCACATACGGCATCTCAAGTCGAACCAGCCATGTGTCAATACGCAACAGCCACATGTGGCCAGTAGCCCCTGTATTGGGTAGCCCTATGTCTAAATAAAACTTCTGAAGAGGCAGAAGGTAGTTTATACCCAGATTCCTGGTAGAACTCCCTTTCTCAGAATCCCAGCTCCGATTGCAGGCCCTCACCTGCCCCTGTCTCAGCTACCGGTACCCTAAAGAGATGCTAAGGAGAGGAAGGGGCACAGCAGGTGCAGGAGTGAGAGCAGCACCTGTGAAATATAGGCAGCACTGGCTTCTTTATAATAGGAGATCTTTGCTTTTTGCCACATTTTTCCAAGAGGGAATTAACCCACCGGGCAGGAAGAGCATCAGGTTTTTAGGGCGTTGCCTGCCAACCCCCAACTGTGTCACGATGACCCTTTTTCTCTGCTGGTGACCACCTGTGGCCATTCTTCCTTCACGGCCCCCCCCCCACCTTCTCTGGGGTGGGAGATCACCTGCCCACCCCGTGGTTTCTGCACAACTTCCTGTGCACCAGCTCAAGTGATTCTCTGCCTAAATTTCCTACAAATGTGCAGGGAACCAGCCACTCTTTCCTCTAGAGAAGAACGGCCAGCTCGAGCCTCTGTTGCTCCTCTTCATGCCATTTACTCTCAGAAATACAATTCTAGTACAGTAAAGATCTCCACCTCCCACCCTGGATTTCCAATTCCCACACTCAGCCAAGTGGCAGCCACTTCATTATAATTCTGTAATTGCCATATAGAATTCCTATAAATTTACTGTTAATTTTTAACCACTGCACCCTTCTCTTTGAAAGTGTAGCAATAATTTGAAAATCTATAGACAATATTTTTAAGTGGGCAAAAGCAGAGTGAGGTGAATAAATCCAGTGGGGCCAGGTTTAGATTTAGAGAAAACCCTAATAAAATAGCAGTGGGGAGTTAAGCATGGGAAGGCGAGTCTGGGGCTTCCTCCAACTTCAATGCAAACATTTCTTCCCAATATATGGTGTGTTGGTTTCAGTGAGGATTGATCAGAGCCTGATCCGGGAAGATCCTGCTCTTAAATGAGAATGGCTCTGTGCACCAGGTTCTCCGTGAACAGGCGTGTTCCCCACCCCCACTGGGAGGTAATTTACAAGCCCAGCTTCAGAGTGTAATCTTCCTGCATTGTGCCGCTCCACGGTGCCTCCCAAATCGCAACACGGACCCGGTCTATAAAAGACGCTTCAGAGGAAATGGCAGCCACACAGGCATTCCCATCCCTGCTCCCACCAAGAAAGGGAACACCAGGTGCTCAGCACAGAAATTAGCCCGTCTTTCAGGAGATGCTAATGAGGCAAGTTAGAAGGGGATGAGGCGGAGCCAGAAAGGCAAACTGTTGGATCTGCAGAAGCCCTGGAAGCCAGACAGGTCACCCTAACTAAGAGAAGTCCTGCTTCTCTTTGGGGAGGTGACAGGGGGTCAGAGGACAAGAAGCCTGGATCTAGAAAAAGCCTGAAGGGACACTGAGCCAGTGACAGTGTGCAGGGCCCCTTCCAAAGGGAAGCAGGAGCCTTGGCTGGTGAGGATGTTTTGGTAAAAGGTGGCCACTAGCAGGACTAGTTACTGGCCACTTCCTGCAAAACAGATCGTTTACACCAGTGATTCTCAACCTTCCTAATGCCGTGAACCTTTAATACAGTCCAAAGGGGTCGCGAAGCACAGGTTGACATCCGCTGGTTTACAAAGAATGTTGTAGGATGCTGTTCTGTTCCCCCAGGGTCTAACTAGAGCTGTCCCTGACTCCCTGTTGCAGGGTTGAGGGGCTGAGTCCTTCCAGCTCTGGTTCCCAACTGCCAGGAGGGTTTCAGCCATGCACATCCACATCCAGCCCCTGTGTCCACTCCTAGAAAAGAGCGACATTGGCTCCAGGCTGGGAGGGTTATCAGGCAGCAGCAGTGATGAGAAATTGGGCCACAGAGTGATTTGAAGGTCCCAGTGTTTGATCTATTGCGGGGCTGGCTCCTTGCAGCTTTGCTGCTCTCGAGTTTAGTGACCTGAGAGAATTAAAGCTGCCTTAAATACAGTCTCTGCTGGCTGTATATTAATCAAGCAGGAATCAAAAGTCACAGCATCCTGGGGAAGTAAGAACAGGAACAGACAGCTCCCCCCATCCTGATGCAGCAACTCTTGGCAGGAGGAAAGGCCGGAGCTGCTGAGAGCGATGCAGGGCCTGCAGCTGGCCGCCAAGGCAGGAGGAAGGGCCGGAGCTGCCGAGAGCAGTGCAGGGCCCACAGCTGGCTGCCAACTTCCCCCAGATTTCCTTGCCAGTGAATTCTCAGAAACCTCATGCCTTGGAACAGATTTGTGCTGGTGCCAAGACATCTCTGGACCCTGGTGCTGGAATAGATCTGGAAAGAGGGTGTTCTCCCCCAGCATCAAGAGGGCACAGGAGGTGGGGATCTGGAGGGGGTGATCATCCCCAGAACAGCCTCACACCTACATCAAAACATGCTCCCACACCCTTACAAGGACAGATCACTTTCCCTGTTCTTGGGCAGTCTTAAGGGCTCTGAGGAAACATGTTGCCATCCACAGCCCCTTTCTCAGCTCACGTTGCATTCACACTAGGCAGCAATTCACACAACTTCCTGGGCAGGGCTGATGCTGGCCAGGGTCCTGCGTAACCCTCCCTCTTCCCTACCCTCAGAGCCTGAGAAAAGAGCTTATATTTGGCCTCTGTCATCATATAGGTGTGGGGATGTGAGTCTGCAGGTCATCGTCTCTGTCTGTTCCTTGGCTTCCTGGCAGGCAGGCTTATCCCCACCACTTGGTCCTGGGACAAGCTCAGCTCCCATGAGGCTTCACCGGAGGAGCCTCACACCCACCTCCCCCCACCACTGCCTCATCGCTCTGCTGCCCAGCTCCTGTCTACAGCTTGGCACTGGCTGCCTGACAGCACATCGGCCTCCCCAGGGCCATGTGCTTTGCCAGGACAGTACTGCCTCTCTGGGCCTTTGTGCGCCTCAGGCTCCTAATGAGCTTTTAATGAGCTGGTGCTTTGGCTTTAGGGAGCACCAAGGGGCAGGGGACAAGCATGATGCCAGCCCACTCACTTTTTGCTTCCCGAGGACTCGAGGTTGCTTTTTAACTAGCAGAGTGCTGGGGCTGGGGCCACTGGCAGATGCTTTATCCAGAGTCTTTCATATTTGTTCAGTTTGGAGGTCCTCACCTTCACAGTCCTTGGGCCAGGCCAGCTCCTGGCCACCTGTCCTCTTCACTGGGTCTTCCCCTGTGGACTCTCCTCCCCTGATGCTAAAGGAAGGGGCACTGGTTTCTCGATTAAGTAAGATTTTTAAAAAATAGTTGGAAAAGTAGAGAGTCTAACTAGTTTGATTGCTGGCTTTATGAAGAGGCAGAACACAGAGAAGGGACCCCACCATCTCTCCCCACTGCAAGGTCCCCCTTGTTGCCTCTACCCAGGGGCAGTTCAGCCCACCCACTGTTGAAGGAAGAACAAACACTGGGTCTCTAGTCAGGGGCTCTAACTGCCGTATCCTCAGTTCGACCTAATGAATACAGTGCAAATGCATGCTGGTCACAGAGATGGGAGCTCCCCCAAGGCACCCATGCTTGTGTGCACATCCTCTCTGCCTGACACCCTGAAGTATGCAGGGCCCCTGCTCACCTCCCAGTGCTACATGTTCTAGAGGGTGACCCCCCATCCCTCCTGCAAGTTAGAGGAGGTGATAGTGGCTTTAGCTTCTGGTCCAAGCTCTCCTTTGTCACTCTTTCAAGGCCTCCTTGGAAAGCTCTGTGTGAGATAGAAGGCAGAATTTCTTGATAGTCAGGGTGATAAAAACCTGAATGGGCTCCCCAGAGAGATGGCAGGGTCCCACTCAGTGGAGTGCTTCGATGGGAGAAAAAAAGGCAGCGCCTGTTCCTGAAGGCTTCAGTGGATAACAGCTAGAAGGCAGGTGTGTGACCGCAGATTCCCTTACATGCCAACACCCTGTACCTCTGAGTGCACTTTTCCTCTCCTGGGCTCTGGTTTTCAATGAGGGAAGGAGAGGTGATCTGAGAGATAGAGCCAAGTGGTCGGCGCTGTCCCTGGTGCTGAAGGGCAGCAAGGAGGATGCCAAGGGCAATGTTAGTGCTGAGTGCCACCCTGGGTGGGCTGCAGGAAGCAGGGAGTGATATAGGTTTTCCTGAAACCTCTACTAGTGTCCTGCTATCCTGGAGGCTGATAACCCTACAATGCAGGTCCTGCTCTGGCATGAGCAAAGGCTGTCACCAGTCAAGTCTGCACTGCAGACCTAACCATAAGGGCATTTCATGTGATACTCAGTTAGAGCTAGAATCTTCACCTCTAAATACACAACTTCTTGTGCTTCTCAGGGTGCTATCTTCTACGGTCATTCATGGTCTTGGCACAAGGGTACCAAGTACTAAGTACACGTGCACAGGCTTAGATGGGATAAGAGGGCTGGGGGGGGAGGGGTGGTGAGTCAGGCTCGGGGCGAGGGTCCAGGAAATTGAGAACTGCATGGCAGATCTGCTACGAATCCCAAGGAAGGGCTTCCTCAGCCCAACCACAGCTTCAGTCCTCGGCATCATCATAGGGTTCAGTAACCCACTGAGTTCTCACGACCTCCTGCCTAATGAGAAACAGGAAAGTCAAGATAATTGCTGAATAGATGGAGCAGCAGTGTGATTAGTAAATGCCCAGGCTATTGCAAATGACTATTACATTAACAGATTTGGTTTGGGGTAATCCTGTTAGGAGAGCGAGCCAAGGGCTAATGATGAGGATGTTCACAGAAGGGCAGGAGCCTAGCACCTTAGTGAAAGGGAAGCAAAGGCTTCTGAGAATCTCAGAATCAGGAGTCTTGTTTTCTAGCCTAGACTCTGCCTCTAGCTAAGCACCTGCCCTTGGGCCACCTCTGTGATCCTGAAAAGTGTCATCATATACCAAATAGGTGTTGTTATGCCTTCCCTACCTAACTTGTGATGATCAAATGAGACGAGATATGTGAAGCCACATTGGAAAGGTTAGGAAAGCACAGAGCAAATGCAAGGTATTGTTACAGTTAGCAATCGATAATAAAAAATCTCTATTTTTCCCTTTGTATACTCTGATTCCTGGGAATTTTAAGCAGACAGTCAGGCTCTTCAGCCTTCAGATGAAAGAAGTGCCCCCCGCTTCCTCCTCTGGCTTCTGTGGGGTTCTGGGGCCAGTATGCCAAATGGCGCCTTGGCCACAGCTGGCACCAGAGACCAAAGACCTGTTTCTCCAGACTCTGCTCAGCCCATGCTGCCTCCCTGCCAGGAGCTCATGGCCCACATGCAGCAGGAGCCGGCAAAGAGCTTTCCAGGGCTGCAGCTTCTGAGGCCTGAGCCACCGAGCCCTGAGGTGGGGCATCACGGTGCTGGCAGATGTCAGAGGTGCCTTTTGCTCTGTGCTGAGCTGTCTCCCTGCCACAGAAGAGGAGAAGGGAGAAGTCCTGGGGGCTCATTTAAAATAAATAAAGCAAAAAAAAAAAATTAATTAAAATAAATAAAGTTTAGCTACAGTACTGAGTGGAAAAAAACAGAATGGCACCCACAACCCCTTCTCTGAGAGCATTCCTCTGGCTCCCAGACCCTGAGGGGAAAGGAACTTGGAAAAGAAAGATGTGCTTATAACTGCAACCCTGTGCAACTCCTGGCTTTGCCCATATATCTCTAGTGTGCCCTTTGCTTTCAGTCTCCCTGTATTTATTATGTTTAATTTTGCTGGGACATGGTTGTAAGTGAGACAGATAGACCCGAATGTGGCTGGCAAACGCCTCTTAATTAAACAGATAAATAAACTTCCTTGCACACCGATTTTTACTTTTGCTGCAGTCTCTGCTGGGGCCAGGGGGACAGTGCCAGTGGGTGGGGGAGCCCCACTGAGCTAGAAGGTGGGTGCTGGCCACAGCAGCCATAGTTGGGTCTGAATTTCCCTCTGTTTGGCTGAGGGCTCCCTGCCAAAAGGATGCAGAGAAGCCGTGGACCCCTGCGCCCCTCCTCATAGACCTGGCAGTGACGGCAGTGCCTGGGCCCTCTGCTGGACACCTCCAGTGTGGCCTTGCCAGCCAGGGCTGCCCAGGGCAGCTGACCTCTCAGCTTGGTTCACTCCCCATTCTAGTTCCCTCCTTCCTTACAAGGGCTCCTCTCCCAACTTTTCCACCCATCTGAGATACATTAGACACTCCAGGACCAAGCAAAAGCGGCCTCCCCCCTCCCAAGATAGGGAAGCTGGGGCCTTGGGAGCCTGCCGGACTTCCACATTTTAAAAGAAAGCTATTGGGCTTCCCACCACCAGCCTGACAACCCCCATCTGCTGGAGGTGCCCCTTGAGCATCCCTGAGTGGGTTTTTTTCCCCCCAACTCTAAACCTGTTCCCTTGGCTAAAAAATTGGGACACTAATTCCCCTGGGAAAGTGTTCAGCTGGTGAGGTAGGATTCTACTTGGTTCACATAAAAAAGAGGTTTCTTGGGTCACCCCATACCCCATCTCACACACACCCACCCCGCCCCACCCCACCATGGAGGCCCAGTTCTGCCCCTATGCTGCCTTCCTCCCCTGGCTCAAGGCCACGCCTGTGCAGAAGCCCCAGGGCTGGGCAGGTGGGTGGGTCTTGCTCTGCAGAGAGCACAGTGTGTTTGTAGATCACAGCTCAGCCTGGTGTGCTGAGCTCAGCTGCAACTAGGGACTGCCAGCTCACCCTTGCCCCCACCCCTGTCCTGGGACACCTCTGCCAGCTCCACACTGCTCTTCCTGTTTGGGGGAAGGCTGAGGACAGTCAGTCTGGACACCTGGAATGGAAAAGAGGGGCAGGCAGGAAGATGAATAACTCAGCCCCCTCCCAACCTCCCCTAAAGGAACCGGAGAACTTCTTTCCTGCTGTGTTTAGGCAACTTGCAGCCTTGGGAATTTCCAAAGGAGCGAGGAGGCACTTGTCATAGGAACCACCCAAATCATGTGGCCGCAGGGCCCATCTGGCCCACCTTGGAGGGGGGGGGGGCCAGGGTCCACGGCACCCTTTTTGGCAGAATCTTTCCCAAGGAGAATCCTGCGCACCCATTTCACAGAGGCACAAACCAAAGAGCCGGAGGGTGTCTGGCAAGGTCTCCCAGGCAGGTCTCCCTGGGAAGCTGGGAAGGCAGGCCCTGGAGGGGGAGGCCGTGCCTGCACCCAGTGGGGCCCCTGTCAGGGAAGGTGACACAGAATGGGAGCAGGAAGGAGCCAGGAGATCTCCAAAGCCTTGCAACCATCTGAAGCTTCTGAGGTGCCTCCCTTGCCTGATATTTATAGTGGTGCCCAGGAGCGCAGAAATAATTACAGCTCAGTTCCTGCCTTCCTAACAAGGCCCTTCTCAGATTCAGGGCGAATGGGATATTTTTTCCTTGCGTCTTTTTCTCAAGTAGTGAATATTAGCACTAGATTGACAGCTTTCCCCAGTTTGCAGCCTCCCTCCACCCCAGAAGTAAGAGCAACAGACCCAACAGGAGCATAGGCCCCCCGCCCGCCACCCATGAGGCACCAGAGGCTCAGAAGGGCTGCAAAGGTCCGGGGAACCAGAAGAACTTTGCACCCCAAAGTCTAATGTGCCACCCTGGTGCCAGGTACCAGAAGCAGGAGGTAAGGAGGGCATAGTTCCTGTCGGTCAGGTCTGCAGAGTCAGATTCAGAAGCCATCACAGCAGAACCGCTTCACGGCTATTCCATGATTGGCTCATACCAGAAGTCACAGGTACAGAGCATGGCGTGAGAAGCAGCGGGCACACAGCCTCCGTCCTGAGAAGTAAGCCAGATGTGCACATTGTTCAAATCCTTTCTCTGGAGGTTTTCACTTTTTTTCTTTTTTTTTTTTTAGAGACAGAGTCTCACTTTGTTATCCTCAGTAGAGTGCTATGGCATCACAGCTCACAGCAACCTCCAACTCCTGGGTTTAGGTGAGTCCCTTGCCTCAGCCTCCCAAGTAGATGGGACCACAGGTGCCCGCCACAATGCCCAGCTATTTTTGTTGCAGTTTGGCCAGGGCCAGGTTTGAATCCACCACCCTCAGTATATGGGGCCAGCGCCCTACTCACTGAGCCACAGGCGCCACCCAAGGTTTTAATTCTGTTTTGCTGTTCTCAATCTTCTCTCTGGAGTTTGGGTGTGATCAGCTGTGGAGATAGGTGTCCAGCCATGCTCCCAGCCTGACACTCTCTGGAGGTGAGGCTCAAGGGATGACCAGGTGCAGGGCTGCTGGAAACATTCCCGAGGCAGACATTAGTGACCACTCTGACTTTTTCTGCACCAGTGACTGAGCTCAGGGGTCCTTCTAGAAACCTTCCATGGCCCCCCTTTCATATCTGAGTGCTCACTGTCCTGGGCTGTCATACTTCTCAGCACATTAGGCTACATTCTCGGTTTACTGGCTTGGTTTCCCCCACGAGACCAAGTGCTCACTCGAGGGCAGAGAACTTTATTTCTGCAGCCCAGCATCTGATAACATAGTCTGAACATAGTGGGTTCTCAACAAGGAAAAGTAGGAGCAACAACACAGAAAGTACATTTGTCACCATCTAGATACACTCCCTGACCCTCTTCTGGGAGGATAGGGCCTCAATCTCACAGTATGTACTCGGTAACAACAGCAAATTAATTAGTGAATGCCTCACACGCAGGGCAGGTTTAGAGCCTGGGTTTAGGGTAGGTGCTACAGGGCTGCCCCAAACTGCTCAGCATCCTCCAGGGAAGAGGCACAGGTCAGTGATCATGGACAGATGCTTGGAGAGGGCAGGCTTCTGGAAGAAGGAGGCCGGGCAACCTGACTTTGGGAGGGAGGTGGTCAGGGCTGCTCTGGGCAGCCACACTTGTGGAAAAGTCCTCAGCTTCCAAATGCTACCCCCAGCCTCGTGTTTCTGCCCCAAATGTGCCAGGCCTTGGCACTGGGCCACCCCACCACTGTCTTAGGATGAGAGACCAACTTAATACCCTCTCCCTGCCCAAAGGCAGGAGATGGCCTCGGCAAGTCCATGGCCACGGCTCCATGGAACCAGACAAGAGTGCAAATCATTCTGTGCCAGCCATACCCTGGGAGAGTACCATAGCAGGATTTCAGGAAGAAATCAGCTTGTTAGCAAGACGACCAGCTTCCCCACCCTCAGGCTGTCCCCTGACCCTTGTCCCTACCTATCTGTACCCTCCCACACCTCACACTGCCTTTCCTTCTAAGAGAAAGATGAATGGGAGGCTGTTTTGTGTGAGGAACATGGTAAACCTGAGGAAGGGTTGTCCAAGCTGCACCCACCTGCCTCTTTCAGATAGAGCTTCCCCGATTGTGCTTGGAGAGAGGCCACCCTCAGCCCCCACCCTGCTGCCTTGCCCTCAATGGTCCTCATGGGACATGTCTTGCAGCAGGTGCAACAAGGGGTCTCAGACATCACTGAACTAACCGCCCAGGTTGGGTATGGAAACCAAAGCCCAGAGGGGGCAGTCAACTTTCCTAAGATCACACAGCAAGGGTAAGAGTGCTCGCTTGACTGCTAGGCCAGTGGTCTTCCTACCCCCAGGCAGTCCTAGCCCTGCCTCCTTCCAGAGTGGGGTTCACTCACCACACACAGTGAGAGGAGTCACAGGTGCCCTTAGGGAGGACAGGTGAGCTCTTGAGTCTCTAGGACCCACCCCTTCCCTAAAGGAAGTGTATAAGTAGGGCCTGAGGTTGGACACGTCCCTCTGCTGCTTCACCTATAACAGTGGCCACTGCAGACTGTTCCCCTCATTGGCTCACCTGCGGCTTATACCTGGTGAACTGAGCTTGACCACAGGGCATGTGGTGAGTGTGATCACAGGACAGGCTGGTTGGGGTGTGTGCACTCATCACAGTGGTGGTACAGGGGCCAGTCAGGGCCTCTGCCTGGTGCTGACTGGGATGAGGAGGTGGGCACCTGTGCACTCCTGCCCAGCTGGTGTGTGCACACCTAGATGGGCAGGGAGGATGCACTGTGGCCACTGCCCTTTGTCCCCTGCCCTGTATAACAACCCACAAGACCATGTACTGTGGTAGGCCGCTGGTGTGCGTGGTGGGGTCTGAGGGCCAGCAGGAGGGTGGAACAGGTTCCCAGGGGCTCTGGCTGGATCTCCAAGGCCTGGGCAGCCAGAGAAGCCTCCCCCAGCACGGAAGCCTCTGCGTAGATGCCCTCATTACATCACCGACATCCCCGACACCGAGCTGGCCTCCCTCAGGAGAGGCGCTTCTCTGAACGCCAGGCAGGACCAGGCGCCTTCCGGTCGGTCGGCCGCAGAGCCCGCAGAGCCGCTCCTTCTCCCCGCAGCCGCCGGTGGACCGAGTGGAGGCAACAGAAGACCCCAGACCCCAAAGCCGGGAGCAGCTGCCGGCCGCAGGGAGCAGGCGGGGAGTGCAAGGGTGGTGCGCAGAAGGGAGCCGGCGGCCACCCCAGTGCCGGCGGGCGAGGGGTTAAGTCGGGATCAGATGTTGTGCGGTCGCTCCGGATTCTCTTCCCTCGGCGCGGGGTTCTGTTTGATGCTGGAGTACGCCAGGGACTCCCCCTCCCACCGCTACACA
This sequence comes from Loris lydekkerianus, assembly GCA_963574355.1. NCBI lineage: Eukaryota > Metazoa > Chordata > Mammalia > Primates > Lorisidae > Loris > Loris lydekkerianus. The sequence goes on from CAUYPK010138301.1 coordinate 95,166, forward strand.
CGCGCGCACACGCGTGCACTCGCACACGCACCACTCTTTGCAGACAGGGCTCCGCTGGCTCCAAAGTGCCTGACTCGCCCTCGCTCCCCGCCTTCTCTCGCGCACCCGGTCTCTTGCCATCTTCTCGCGCGCGCTCTCTCCAGCCTCCCCGCCCGGCAGGGAGCTCGGGCAGAGGCGCGTAGCTTTCCCTCCCATGCCTCCCTCTTAAAGAGCGCTACGAGGGGGAGGGGAGGCCGGAGGAGGAAGAGGAGGAGGAGGAGAGAGACAGGGAGGGCGCCCGGGAGGCAGGGCGCGCGCACACACCGAGGGACGCAGCGAGCGCAGAGCCGCCGCCGGCCGCGGGGCGCCCCCCTGCCGCCCCATGCTGTGCTCTATGGCGAACTCGGGCTGCCTCCTGCTGTCCAACTCGGGCAGCATGCTCCCGCACTCCGTGCCCTGCCCGCCCGCCTTCCTCTACCTCCAACAGGTAAGCGCCCCCGGCCCCGCGCACGTGCGCCCCACGCCGATGCCCACGCCCGGCGCTTGGCTGCCCCCGCGTCGCCGCCGGTGGCCTCGCTGCGCTCCCCGCGTCATGGCTCCCGGGCTGGGGGGACTGCGCCCCTGAGTGTCGGGAGAGCGCGGGGGCGCTGGGGCGCGCTGAGAGCCGGCGGGGGGCCTGGAGTTTGGGGCGTCGCTCGCAACTTTTCCGAAGGCGCGGGCGGGGGCGGCGGGCGGAGTCTCGGGGGAAGCCCGAGGGGACGGTGTGGGGGTTCTTGGCGCCTGGGTCACTTTGGGGAACTTCGCTCTGGGCATCTGGGGACGCGGAGATGGGGATCTGGGCCCTCACCTGGCCGCGTTGGGAAAGCCCAGGGGCCTCGTGGAGGCGGCGGCGGGGGCGCTGAGCTCTGCTGCAGCGCAGACTGCGTGCTGGGCCTGGGGGGAGGCGGGCCACCCGCCTGGCAAGGGAGGCCTGGGAGCTCCGAGCCGGGAAGGGGCTGGAGCTAGACTTTTGCCATCTGTGGGGTTGCGCAGGAGGCTCGGGCTGGTGAGTTGGGGAAACAGGAACCCCGAGAGACTCCAAGCCCCCATTGCTGGGATTTCCCGTAGGGAGATGCGCACAGAGCACTAGCCGCCTGCTTCGCTGGCTGCGCGCGGGGGAGGGGAGCGGGGGTCCCGAGCTCCCACCCAAATGCGGAATCTTTGCCATCCCAGGCCTGCCCTGGGGGCAGAGAAACACTCCCTCGCCCGGGCCTCCCCGGGCTGCTGCGCCACCTTGGCCCAAACAGCTGGGGCTGCAGTACCCTGGCTTCACCCACCCTGGCCTGCCCTCCCTCCCAGCGCTGTGGCAGCTCCTTTTCTTCAGTTCACACCCTCACCCTCTGCTTGGGCCTGCAGGGTGAACCTGGGGGGACTGTGAAAGCTTCCCGGGGCCTGCCTGGCCCAGTAAGTGGGCTTCCCTAGGACTAGGTCTGCACCCTGGGCTGGGTGTGGAGATGACAGAGGGTACAGGGTGGTACCCTCTGGCAGATGGTCAGGCCAGGCCAGCCTAGTGAAGATGCCCCCCACCCGACCGCCACAAGCTCATGAAGGAGGAATGTAGAGAGGTGTGTTTCGTGGACACAGTATAAGGCTCCAGGTGGAGCTGGGCCTTTGGGTACTGGGTTCCTGTCTGCTTGTGCCCCCTGGGCTCTACAGGGAGTATAGAAGGTGGTGCAGGAGTGGTGGGCGCAGCAGGCCCCTGAGCCTCTGGGCACCCCTTACAAGGCTCCATGTAGTGGGGGTTGCCAAACAGCAGCCGCTGCAGAAATGACAGAGGACTGCATGGTGGTTAAGAGAAGAGAGGGTGGTGGCTAGTGGCATTGAGCAGCCTTTGGCCACACTTGCCTAGGACCACCTGTGACACAGGGGAATGGGGGACTCAGGGACACAGCTCAAGAGCCACTGGGAGGGGGGCGGGGAATCCACAGGCAGGTGTTCAAGCCCAGACGTTGTCAGCTTGAACTATTCCTTATCATCTTTGAGTAATAGGTGTGTCAGAGTGGGGCTTAGAGGTCTGCATTCCAGCCCCTCCTGAACTTCTGTGAGCACAGGAATCACTGGGGGGGGGGTCTCAGGGCAGGGCCTGCGGATGTGTAATTCAGACAAGCTCTGGGCTCCATTGGTAGAGCGGAGGGCTTAGAACTGGAGTCCTGGGCTGGAGAGTAGTCTGTGACTTACTGGTTGTGTTGTCTTAGGCAAGTTTCTTTACCACCCTGACCCTCCCTCAGTGTCTTCCTCAGATACATAATCCTCCCGGGCTAAGTTGAGGTAAAGTAGGGGCAAACATCTGACAGGGGGCAGACACACATCGGCACTGCCTCGATGTAGTCAGACCCCCGGCACTCAAAGTTGGGGGGGACACCCTGATTTTTCCAGAGGTAGGTGAGTGCAGCCTTGACGGGCGACATTCGTCAGCTTTTTTGTAGGAACAGCAGGGAGGCAAAAGACTTTCCAACGAGCGGTGCCCATCCCAGTTGCATCCAGGACAGCATTCTGTACCCATTGCACCAGGCTCAGACACATCCGGTTTCCTTCCCTTGTCTGCAGCCTTTCTGCAGGGGTGGCCAGCCATGTGTCTCTGCGGGCCATGGAAAGATCTAGAATGCAGTCATCTCCTGGCTATTTGTTCATGCTTGTTTTTATGGGAGCGCGCACAGGTCTGGTGGTCCAGGGCCATCATTATAAAATAAATAATGACGTTAAGTTCAGGTCCCAGCTTGTCCCAAACCATCTTTGGAGTGAGAGAGAGCCTACGCCATCCCCTGGAGGTGGAGGCCACAGGAGGAAGGCTGGGTGCACCTGGCCAGGCCTCTAGAAATGAGAGCCTACCTGTCCTCCAGCCTCCCAGGTGGGGGCTGCAGGCCCCCTGACTGAGCACGGTGCCACATGCAGGCTGTATATTCACTCTCAACAGCACATTTGATAACAAGAACAGGAGCAAAAGACGTGAAATCAAGCAAGACAAGAGACGCATTGAGATGCAGCATTTTAACAGGCAGGCTCTCTGAACCTGTAGTCTTCTGAACTGGAAATTTAAAACTAAAACTTCAACCCTTCTAATTCCGATTGCTACTAAAGCATCATTAACCTTTTTCTGCTGGGATGGGCACGACCCCCAGGTAGGCTGGGGATGGGGCCATGCCCCTTTTGAGATACACAGTTCTGTAATTAATTAGAAGTGCTTGTCATCAAATGCCCCCCTCCCCTGGAAGCCCCTCTCCCAGCAGCGTTGCTAGCATTTCTCAGAGCTCTTAACCGTCTGTGGGATGACTCAAGGCTACCTGACCCACAGAGGAGTCCAGTAGTGGTTTGGGCCCTGTCACTTGTTAAGAGTTCATGAGTAGCACTCCTGAACCTGCCTCACCCCTTCCAGGCCTTCTACCTCTTCCATCCCTGCCCACCGCTGGGCCCCACTCCCCCACCCCATCAGGCCCCAGCCTTGCTCCCTGCAGGGAAACTCAGGGCATTGCTCCCTCACTTATGGCCTCTTCTAGGGGTCCTGAAGCTGTTATCCCTGGGGCATTGTGGCCAGCGAGGGGTAGAGTTGATACCAAGTACTTTTCAGGGCAAGAAGGGCCTTGTCTGAAAATTCAGAGGATCCCCAGACTCCCCAGGAGGCCCTTCTCTGAGACCCAGTGGAGGCAAGTTTTAGTGCATGGAAGGAAGAAAGCCCCAAGCTCACAAAATGGAATTTTGTCACAGTGATTACTTTATTATTAAACTGCAGTGTCCTATAAAAGAGCATCTTATCATTCCAGCATTGTGAAGGTAGATCGCTCTGGGGGAGACAGCCGTTGAGTGCTTTAGTGTATAGAAGGCACATTCTAGGCAGGGGGCTAGAGACACGGCTGCCTGGTAGGAGGCATCAACCCTGGAAAGTTGGCAGACCCCAGGCCCTCGAGGGGCGGGGGAGCGTGAGTTCCGTGGATGCCGCTGTCTCCATGCACATAGTCAGGCCAAATCCCAGGTAGTCTCCACCGCACGGTAAACGTTGCCGATCACAGGAAGTTTGCATGGAGAGCGTGGCATGTTCATGCAGCTTCACGATGCTGAGTGGGTTGCTTCTGCGGAGCAGCCTGGGGACTCCGGGGTCTGTCCTGAGATTTGTTAGGGAGCGGTGCTCTTATTAATAATCGTTCCTTCTTTGCTCTGAGGGAAGGAGGCTGCTAATCACAGAAATCTGCAATAAGGATTAATTACTGTGGCAGACAGAGCCTGCCTCTTCTTGCACCTCGTGTGCACTCCCGGTGTTTAGTCCTTTCCCTGGGCCATTGGCGTGTCACTGGTAGACTAGGTGTGCTTCTAGGAGCCCTGTGTGAGACATACTTGTTTGTGGGACCGCCTGGGTGCTGGCGAGTAGCCCACAGCCAGCAGGGAGGGGAAAGGCACAGACTGGCAGTTTGTCCACCTGCATCTTCGGAAGTCCATCACTGTCCAGGTCTGGTCCGTTGGCCAGAGCCACAGCCCCCTAATTACCCTTTGACCTGGAGAATTTAACCAGACAAGTAGTTGGCCAAGCGGGTCACACTTTGTCTTGGCCTCCTATGCCTGAAGGGTCCATCACTGCACGAGAAACCACTTTGCTTTTCTTACTAAAACAACCCAGTAATCCTTGCAGGTTCTTCCCCAATTTTTGTTCCATGGTGGCTGCCATTCATTCTGGAATCTGCTCTGTGTGCACATGTGGACATCTTACAGATGAGGAAACTGAGCCACAGGAAGATTTGGTAATGTGCTAATTGTGCCGCTGCAGAAGCCCAGGCTGCTGGTTCCAGGGTTGAGGCTTGAGCCTGTCTCGTGTTCTCATGAATAACAAAGATTGGAGAAGTAGGGTCCCTTCCATACACTTTCAGAAAAACCACGTCAGCTGGCGCCTTCTCAAGGCTTCACCTCTTCCGTGTCTTCCCTGCAGAGCTTTAGCCTGGGTCTCCTGGCACCCTGACACCCAGCAAGGTATAGGAGATGCCTTTGGCATTGGGAAGAGCAGAAAGGGCCTGTCTGGGACACCTGAGTGTGGTAATTTGTCCCGCAGGCTGAGTGGCTGAGCCTGGAGCTGTGTCTGGCTGGATAAAGGGTAAATGTGGATGGTGGACACAACAGGGTGTAAGGATCCCATAGGAGCAGGGGAGCAATGGCCAAGGAAAGAGCCCCACCCTGGGCACAGTCTCAGGCAGCGGGGCAGAGGAGTGGCGTGATGGTATTCAGACCTGGCAGATCGTGAAGGCTGTGTGGGGCGGGCAGCGACAGCCTGGGACTTCTGCATTCCCTGGGGGCAGTCTGCCCAGAGACGGGGCTCCTCCCTCATTGGGGTGTCTTCTGAGCCCCAATCAGCACATCTCAGTGTCTCAGAGTCTGGAGGGGACCAGGGTGTGGGGTGGCCCACGTGGTTGGGGAGCAGCTGACTCTGCACAGAACAGGATCTATAGGATTTTCCAGTTCCCTTAAAGAAGCTGCAAAACCCCCTGATCATGGCTGAGTGCGCTGGATTCAGATCACTCACTGGTGAAATGTTCACTCTCCCTGCACCAAGGCTCAGGGATGGAGACACAGACAAGGCTCACCCTGACCCAACCCACCCTAGGACTCAGCTTTGGTGAGCAGTATCAGTGGTGCCAGCGTCCTCCCCAGCTGTCCAGCTGGTTCGGGCCAGAAGAGCAGGTTTGGCTAGCAGGGGGGCTAGGCCAACTGCCAGTTGATGTGCTGGGAGGTTACCAGGGGGCAGGAAAGAATGCTGCGGCCATGCAGAGAATCTGCCCGCAGCCTTCCCTCTCCACCATGGCACCGCCGGGCGGACGCTGAACTGCACAACTTGGGAAGCACAGACGGTGGCTGTCCTTGGAGGAGGCGGAGGCCGAGATCCCAGCCCACATGCCCTTCTGTCTCCTGTCCTCTGGTCCTGGGGACAGCAGCCCGAAGGTGGCTCGAAGCAGAATATCAGGTTCCGGCAGGACTGGGAGTGGGAACTGGCAAGAGGAGGAGGCTGGCGGTGGCCTCTGGCCAGCTCTGGGGAGGTGCTTGCAAACCTGGCACCCACCCAGCCCCAGCCAGGCCGGCGTGGCGCCAGAGCTGGGGCAGATGTCTCCTGGGGGGGGGCGTGTCCAGAGGGGTGTGGGACCCAGGGGCCTGGTGTGATCTGCAGGGCAAGGGGTGAGCATCACACAGGGCAGTGGCTGGAGCACCTGTAAAAGCGACTAAAGGCCTTCCTCTCTGCACTGCTCTTTTCTCCTGCCGTCTGACCACTCATTGCCCCTAGAATTTTCCATGCCTTTAAGCCTCTTCCTCTCCTCGTTTTCCTCCATTCCCTGAGTAGTTTCTCTCCTCTCTCCTGGGTTCATTTTCTCTTTGCTTCTCCCCTTCAAGCTTCCCCCCACCCCACTGCCTCCCAGAAGATTCCAGTCTGCTTCATTCCTGGGCTCTAGGACCCACCCCACCCCCATAACCTCCTCCAGCCAACCCATCCACCACATGGTCACCAGGTTCCGTCAGTGGTTGCACATGTGGGATAAATTGCATTTATTGAGGCTAGTAGGACTGACTCTGACTTTCTGTGTTACGAGCACAGACGGAGTGTGATCCTGGGAGACGGGGGCCCTTCAGGGAATAAGTCGAGCTCTGGAAAGGGAAGGAGACCCAGGCTGGGGCCTGGGCAGGAAGCCTGGGGCCACTCTGCCCAGCTGCTGCTCCAGGGCACTCTGGGCCAGCCCTGGTGCCAGCCAGCCCTCCCCACCAGCTGCAGCAACCACACAGAGGCAGTGGGAGCAAGTGCCATCCCCACCAGGCCAGGATCTCCTGGGTCTTCATACCCCAGCATGGTGCCCCAGGCCTGGAATCCTCCTGAGAAGGTGAAGAGGGGTGTCAGTACCCCCAGAGGTCAGCCTGCCATGAATTGTTCACTGAGCATGTTGATGCCAGGCCGGCCCTACAGCAGGCCCTGGCTTCAGAGTCAGGGATAGAAGACCCCTATCCTGCCCTTCCTAGGGCTCGGAAACAAGCTCAAGCAGAGAAACTCGTCCCAGGGCAGCGGCCTCTGGTCATGAGGACACATCCAGAGCCCCCGAGGCAGTCTGAGGACAGACGGGCGGCCTGTGGCCCCTTAGGCAGGGCTTCGCATCATCTCTCCAGAGAGCCTTCAGGGCAGCAGAGGCTCCTGCCTGCTCCCCACCACCCACCGAGCCTCCCCATCCAGCTGTTCAGTCACCCTGAGAGGTGGCATCTCTCGTGTGCCCAGTGTCTGCTTCGGTGAGTCAGCTCAGAGCATCTGACCCAAGTGTCTCGGGAGCACTGGGGAGCCGGGTCACTCCAGGTGTCATGTGTCCTGGTCCCTTGATTGCCTCGGGACAGGAAGGAGGCTACTTCATCCCACCCCTCCATCCAATATACCCTGGGAGAGGACCCCAGAGTCACAGGAGACCTTGGGAGAGTCACCACACACCAGGCTGGGTAGGCCACAGACCTTGCAGTGTCCACCTGAAACCGTTGTGACAGGGGACTCCCAGTAGGGGTGGGGTCATCTGTCCTGGGTCTCTCTGGTGCAGAGCGAGCTCCTGGCCCCTCAGAGTCGTTGCTTCCTCACCTGAAGGGGAGGACTCCAGTGGACTCACAGCAGGTGCTCAGGGCAGGTGGCATCACAGTGCAGAGTGCCATTCAGTTGTCTGTCCATCCCTTCAATAACACCAAGACTACCCATCCTGCGTGACAGACCCAGGCTCAGTGGCGTCCCCACCCTTGAGGAGTGCTCATGGTCATGGGGAAGGGAGACGCAGAGAGTTTTCAGAGAGGCAAAAAAGCTGGCTAGGCACAGTGAGAAGGATGCCGGAAGGGGCAGGTGGGCACAAGGCGTGCCTGGGGAGGCCACGGGCTGGGGGCGGCACAGAGAGAGCCCCGGGTGGATCCGACCAGCAGCAGATGGGCAGCCATTCTGGGAAGGGAAGTGTCCTGGGCGAAGGTGTGTTTTGCTAGTATTAATGGCCCTACCTCGTTAGACCATGCTCACTCCTGCTACTCCTGGGTCACCTGCTCCCAGACCTTAGTCTCATTTAGACAAATGTCACCTTCACCTGGCTGTTCTGGGCCCCGAGCTGGAGAGGGGACAGGTGTGTGTGTGGGGTCACATATTGTCCAGGGCAGGGGAGAGTCTCATGATGGTGGAAGACTCAGGCTCTGCTCCCAGGGAACCAGTTACCAAGTATTCCACCCTGGAGATTTCCCTGGGCCCCACCACTTCCACTCAGGACCCCCCTACTGGGCTGGGGCTGTCCTCGGCCTATTCTGTTGCTCCTGGTGTACATGACTGAATGGGATTCCTTCTTTAAGAAGGAATTGGACCAGGAAATTAAAGGGGAACCAAAAGGAAGCAAAAGAAATACAGATGTGGCCCTATTCACAATTGCTAAGTCATGGAA